>MJUU01002810.1:122877-139607 GCA_002080025.1 Modiolus philippinarum | reverse complement strand
TATAGTTCCAGTTTTTCAATCATTATGAATCTTTAGCACAATGTTCCGAGGCACAAAAGGAAGGCTTTGATAAGTTTTGTCATTGATGTCCCACTCGTTTGACAAAAAGGCCCTTTAGGTATTTTTTTTTTAGCTCACCTGACCTAAAGGGCCAAGTAGCGTCCGTCGTCCGTCTGTCGTCAACAATTTCAAAAATCTTCTCCTCTGTAACTCATGGGCGAATTGTAACCAAACTTGGCCTGAATCATCACCAGGGTATGCAGTTTTAAAATTGTGTTCGATTAGTCCGAAGATCAAATAACATGGCTACTGTTACTAAAAATAGTACATGGGATAAATTGCTGTATTTTGCAAATAACTCAACAACGGTTAGAGATATAAAAAATCTGACTAGTAATAATGACCAGCATTGCAAGATCTACCTGCCCTGCAATTTTGAAGAAAATTCAACAACCCGTCTTGGAGTTATTGCCCTTTTTACCGTAAAATTTTCAAAATTTTAGTTATTTTTATTTTTTTATTTGAAAAACTATAACAGATAGAGGTCAATTTTTATTGCAAAAATGTTCAGCATATCAATATCTAAATCCTGAAATTTTGAAGAGAATCCAAAAACACAATAGTTCCAGTTTTTCAATCATTATGAATCTTTAGCACAATGTTCCGAGGCACAAAAGGAAGGCTTTGATAAGTTTTGTCATTGATGTCTAACTCGTTTGACAAAAAGGCCCTTTAGGTAATTTTTTTTAGCTCACCTGGCCTAAAGGGCCAAGTAGCGTCCGTCGTCCGTCTGTCGTCAACAATTTCAAAAATCTTCTCCTCTGTAACTCATGGGCGAATTGTAACCAAACTTGGCCTGAATCATCACCAGTGTATGCAGTTTTAAAATTGTGTTCGATTAGTCCGAAGATCAAATAACATGGCTGCTGTTCCTAAAAATAGTACATGGGATAAATTGCTGTATTTTGCAAATAACTCAACAACCGTTAGAGATATAAAAGATCTGACTAGTAATAATGACCAGCATTGCAAGATCTACCTGCCCTGCAATTTTGAAGAAAATTCAACAACCCGTCTTGGAGTTATTGCCCTTTTTACCGTAAAATTTTCAAAATTTTAGTTATTTTTATTTTTTTATTTGAAAGACTATAACAGATAGAGGTCAATTTTTATTGCAAAAATGTCCAGCATATCAATATCTACCTATCCTGAAATTTTGAAGAGAATCCAAAAACACTTATAGGAGTTATTGCCCTTTTTTCACATAATTTTCAAAATTTTCATATTTTTCATCTTTTATTTCCAAAACTATAGAAGATGAAGGTTAAGTATAAATTGATAAAATGTTTGCCATGCTGTGGTTACTTCAAAACTGGTGTTGAAAATTGTTCGTTGACCATCATTTCCTAAATTGCCGCCAAGATAGGCGGGAAAATTCAACATTGTCCGATTTCAATGAAATTTGGTTTCCAAATAGGTATTGATGTCGCAAGTTCAAAACCGATGTTAAAATTGCTCGTTGACCACAATTTTCAAAATGGCGGCCAAAAGGGGGAAAATTCAACATTTTCCTATTTCAATAAAATTTGGTTTCCAAATAGATATTGATGTTGCGACAAAACGGGTGTTGAAAATTGTTCGTTGACCGCCATTTTCAAAATGGCCGCCAAGAAAAGAAAATTCAACATTATACGATTTCAATGACATTTGGTTTCCAAATAGGTACTGATGTCACTACTTCGAAACAGATGTTAGAAATTGTTCGTTGACCAGCATTTTCAAAATGGCGGCCAAAAAAGGCGGGAAAATTCAACATTGTCAAATTTCAATGAAATTTGATTTCCAAGTGGATATTGATGTCGCTACTTCAAAGCTGGTGTTTCAAATTGTTTGTTGACTACCATTTTCAAATTGATGCCAAAAAAGGCGGGAAAATTCAACATTGTCTGATTTCAATAAAATTTGGTTTCCAAATAGATATTAATGTTGCGAGTTCAAAACTGATGTAGGAAATTGTTGGTTGACCGCCATTTTCAAAATGGCCACCAAGAAAGGCGGAAAAATTGAACATTGTCCGATTTCAATGAAAGTTGGTTTCCCATGGATATTGATGTCACAACTTAAAAACCTGGGTTGAAAATTGTTTGTTGACTGTCATTTTCAACTGGCTGCCAAAGAAGGCAGGAAAATTCAACATTGTCCGATTTCAATGAAATTTTGTTTCCTCATAGATATTGTTGTCGAAACTAAAAAATATGGTGATAAAAATTGTCATTGCCCGCCATTTACAAAATGTTTCTTTTTTCAAAACTGGTGTCGAAAGTGGTCGTAAGCAAGAACGTTTTTTGTCAAAAAAAGCCCAACAAAGAAATATAGTAAAACATGATCAGACTTTAAATACAATTCAAGATATTGTTGGTGTTTCAGCTACCAAAGTTTGAGAGACTGAAGTTCAACTGTATAACTTACAATGTACGCTCAATTGTGGCAACTGAAAGCCAGGTGAGTGATACAGGCTCCTGTGAGCCTCTGGTTAATTATTGGGGGCAAACGAATGATCCTTTACAGAACCCTTATGTGTCGATACAAATATGTTTGAAATATACACAATTATAAGAAGATGTTGATCACATTCTTGTATGTAGATATCAAAAACTATGCAAGACATTTTTAACAAACATTTCATGCAAGTCAAAATATTCAGCATTTTGCGTATGATGTCAAATGTAAAACTCTGTTCTGCACAAGACGACATGATCTTTGCAATTCAAACATTATTTATATCTATAGTTTTACAGTTAGGGTAAATAATGAGGTAAATGATTCGGGTTAAGTAAATAATTTGAGGTAGTTTTCAGTTAAAGTGCTTCGAAATCGAGATAATCAAAGGAAAGACAAAAGAGAGATGGAATAGTCCAAGGCATTTATAAGAATTAATGTGTCTTGAATAACAAAAGACATGCTCATAACAGATCTTTAAACATTTTTATATTCGGCCTTGGTACAACTATGATTTGTGGACTGAACAAAGGCATAATTATTGAACAGACCCTTCCATTTATTTTACTTTTGAACTAGTGTACTTTTTTGTTGTCGCATTATACTGAATTGAAGAATCTTCCCGAATTATATATACATTTTTCATATAAAAGTTGGTATATACTTTCTTATAGTTTCTAAGGAGTTAGTCAAATTGTAAAAAGTAAAAGGTCTAATGACAAATTTGCTGAATACAGATGGCATGTTGTGCAAAAAGCTCGCACAGACCCTCTTGCGGGTAAGCCAATCACAAATGGCCACGAGCATACAACAGTATTTCGAATACGTTGATGCTAAATTATCACAAAAGGTGTTTTATACGAAAGCCGGAAGGGGACTTCCAAGTTCCAACTTCTGACTTCTTACTTCTAACTTCTTACTTCTTACTTCTAACTTCTTACTTCTTACTTCTAACTTTTAACTTCTAACTTCTTACTTCGATGTTGCAATGCGGAAAGGTAGTCTTTCCGAATTTCAACATCGACTTTGGCATTTACTTTTGTCAGTTGTCAGAACTAAAGGTTTCATAGTTTATGACTAATGGCGAAAGCAATAAAAATGATAGACTGAATGGCGTTTAACGTCCTACTTTCAATATTTCAGCCAAAATCCAAGACGAGAACAGGTTTATAAAAACATGATTTATTTGGGAAAAGGAAAACACTTGGAGGGGAGAATTCTGATTGCCACTGGTAAAAGAGGATTATGGGGGAGTTAGCCTTGCTACCGGTTATCTTCAGACTACAGGACTGTTGCAATGATTCTCAAACGTGAACGGTCTTGTATTTTATATGTAATAAGCGATGTGTTTTATTTGTATTATGTCTGATAAAAATAACGGGTAAAGGTATTACTTATTCAATTTACGACACAAAAATTGCAGATACAGCAAATCGTGTTCAACTTAGCTTTAGCAACACACACACACACACACCCTTAAAAGTTGTTGAGTAATACTCTTTTACACCCCTTGAAGACGATTTAGATTGTATTGTAAAGCTCTTTTGATTTAGGCAGGTATGATAACAAAGTTAGAGTGGATGCTTGTGAACGTACGCGCTTGCTGGATTTAAACACATACCCCTGCCAGATATCGTAGTGTTAAGTCAACTGCTGTAATCATATCTTTAAAAGAAACTACATTTATTTTAGAATTAGCATGAACCGAAGTCCACAAACTCTGTCAGAGTCTTATTGGAAGATTTCCTAGTTCACTTTATCTTGAAGTACGTATTCATTACAAATATAGGAAGTGCGCAGATGGAACACAAACGATGTAATTAACAGCTATCCTAGTATTTTTCGATTGTTTTCTTTTGCTTAATTTATTTATACTTTTTTTCTTGTTTCGTTTTGTTTTTGTTTTTTTTTTTTTTTTTTGTTATTATGATTTTTTCATATTTATACTGAACAAAAAAAGTTTAGCAACAATTGGTGTAAATGAAAAGCGTTAATTTCTCAAGTTACCAACTTTCGATTCAAACCTTTAATTTTACATTTCTGAGCTGAATTTAAGTTCGACTAATCAATAGCATAACGCCTATCCATAAACTCTGAATATTGCGTTAATCTTATTCAAACTTGACCCAAAAAGAAAAACATTGAAAAAGGGGGGATATGCAAAGAATGCAAGATTTTTCATTTTCTTGCAACCGAAGCGACCAAAACGTTTTTGATTTCAAGAACTGGTTATGCAATGGTGATCATAAAGTTGTTTTTGCATCTTTTGCAAAAAATGAAAATCGCCTATGGGAAAAAAGTCCATGTTAATTTTCGGACCATGATTTGAATTGGAAACTTTGAAAACCCTGCATGACAAAATGAAGAATTTTTTAGGGTTGAATTAAAGCAAATAACGGAATTTTTTAGTTGAGATCAGAATTCATCAGCATTTAAGCATTTTTATTAAAATTTGAAATTGTTGAAAATGTGTTGCTAAACTTTTTTTGCTCAGTATATTTATTTAGACAGTTTCGTACTTCTGGGCATGGGGTTTATATAATTTTTCACATTCTCTATACAATTTTCCCAATTCAGCCGTAAAATCTGTCTCATCCTGGAATATAAAGACTTACAATTATTCATAATGAAGGTATGCAATACATTTTAATCATCACGGTTTGGTGCTCATTCCATGCTCTACGTGCTGCCATAGATCTTCCAAATTCTTTCTCACTTTTTACTTCTAACTTCTTACTTCTTACTTCTAAACTAACTTCTAACTTCTAACTTCTTACTTCTAACTTCTAACTTCTTACTTCTAACTTCTTACTTCTTACTTCTAACTTCTTTCTTCTTACTTCCATGTTGCAACCTGGACAGGCAAAGGACATTCAACCCGTTATTTAATAATATCAATACTTTGATTATAAGTAAGACTTTTCATTATATTGGTCCTAGCTTAATAGGACTTTGTTAAAGCCAGAAAAATTGACCAACTGATTAAATGGTGTCTAACGTCCAACTAGCAATATTTCAACTTTAATTCAAGACGAGAAGAGATGTTTGAATGCAAAATCAATCTGGGAGAATGGAAAACGCGAGGGGGGGGGGGGGGGGGGGGGGTAATTGTTTTTGGGTACCGGCAATAAGCGTTATGTTTTAATTGTATTATGGGGGATTCCTTATAAAGGGATCCTAATTACACATAATCATCTTCTAAAGCTGTAAATTCAGGTATTACGCTGAACTTTTTTTTCATCTATTAAATACCGACTATTGTAGGAGTATTTGTCACGCTTCAAGCTCCCCAAAAGGAATTTTCACTGAGGACCTACGCTTAGATTCCTTCAGGACGCCCTATTATACCTAACAAATAACAGTTAAAGGTATGCAATTTGAAACATAAAACTTATTCAATTTTCTACAGAAAATTTCAGATAGAGCAAAAACAGCTAGCTAGCTAGAAAAGAAGAATATCCAACTAAGTGTTTTTTTTATTTAATGTTATCTCGAATAACAAAAACAGTGATCGATGTTAAGCTGCTGATCGATGTATCCCGACTTTATTTTATAACCATATATGTGAATTTATTATGATGGAAGATGCCGAAAGTGGCCTTAAACGGAGTACATCATACCTTTGCAGATAGAAGAATAAAAATAGAGTATGCGTAAATGTATGATTCATTCAATGTAAAATATGGATAACAAGAATAGTGATCGATGTTCGCCACTGATCGAAGAATCTCGACTTTCCCCTATTGGCCGAAACATTTGCTCAGAGGGGTGCCTTTGATTGTAGAAGTATAGTAATTTCTTTGCATGGCTATATTCCGCACTGGCGGCCATGTTTTTTGTCAGATCGGAACAAAATGTGAAATCCTTGTACATTTGTTAAGGAACTTCCATATACAGTGATTCTCAAAATTGTGACCCACATCGTGATATCACTGTCCCTGGTTAAAAAAGATGTAAAAATAACTTTTCTTTTAGAAACGGAACGTAATTTTGTTTAGTCACACATCTAAAGAAAACAAACTAAACAACAGTAGCATGACAGTATCAATAATATTGGCACAAGCAGGATTTAAACAGCCAAATTTTAACTAAAATTCCATGTCGCTATCAGAATTCAATTTTTGACGTTAACGCTGCAATTATTGAAACCGGGTTCGTGATATTTAACAACTAAATTTTAAGACGGAAGCTACTTTGTTTTTCAGTGAATGCAATTAGAAACAGACACCTTACAGTATAAAACTTTGAAATTTTACTGTTCAGGCTGTCGCTAATTTCGTATTAACAAGCGTTACCGAGAAAGCAACGCACACAAACAAGTTATAACTTGGTCATAATTCAAGAAAAATGGAGAAAAATTCATGTTGAAGACTTCTTATGTTCAACTGGAATAGAAATGCTTGCATCGATACTTGACTTTTTTCCATATGAACTTTCATTTGTCATTTTGAAACTTGTCGCCAATAAGAAATTAACATCCGTGACCAAGAATTGTCAGTTATGTAACATGTTTGGAAAGCTTGTTTGCAGTATATCTTAAGGAAACATACACATATATTTGAGAAATGCAAAAGTCAGTTACATGTCGGAGTTTCTGTCCAGTCAGCAGTCAAAATATTGAGAGGGTCATTAACATCCGTTACCGTTAACAAGCGTGACCAAAATACTGAACACAAAATAAAAAACCCTGCTTTTTCACGAATCTCAGTTTAGGCATTTGTTTTAATAATATCAACTCCAAAATGTAGAAGGATAACATTTGAAAGCAATGACAAATCTAAATTAATCACAAATAATGGTTTATTATGAAAATAACTGATAGGGTTGCAATATTTCCAGCGCAGTCCAAAAAGGAAAGAAATTTGGTCAACTGGTGAACCTACAGTAGATAATCAATGACTTTGTTTATCTAGTTTCATCATAAGTTGAAAAGAGCAGGTTTATTGAACAGAAAACGAACGAAACAAAAACTATTAATTATGGCCAAAAAGTAACGGATGTTAAAATTGTAACAAAAATTATTTTATAAGAAAATTCTTCGGATTTTCACGAATTTTCGTGAATTCCAACATGGCTCGTGGCTTGTATTAATAATATACATGATGAAATTATACGATATTCTCTTAAACGTCTTTTAATGAAATATCTTACCAAAATATGTTCAAAAGGGGATATTTTTTAAGGCTTTTGTACAAAGAAAGAAACAAGTTTAAGTGTTTCCTAGTTTAAGAGTTAGTCATGGTGAACAATATACATAAAGAATCGCCAAATATTAAGGAATAATTAAAAGAAGATCTAAAATAACAGAGGCCTACTGTGACTGTGAATTGAAACTCGATTACAGAGGATGAACGACTTTTGTTGAAATTAACATCCGTTACCAACGTTTCAGGAGCATTGGTGACTTTGAATTCTTCATGTTTCCACGTTCCGTCGTAAAATAGTAAAACAATCAATGAATTAATACTCATTTTTGGTCTAGTGTATCTTAAGTGCTCGATTTAGCCAGAAACACATGTTCACATAAAACTATATGATGAATGTGATCATGTAGATATATCTTCAGTGAATGGAGAAGCGTTCACAGAAGCAGGATTCCCAAACAGTGAATGATGAAACTTTTTCCAAACCATGTGATTGTAATCTGAGAGACAGTCTTCCTTTAAGAAATGGTCACTTAAGGAGATTTAATTCTTTTTAGAGGCTTTTCCAATTGCACTGATTAACATCCGTTACAATGAGATTTCGGTCTGTTTCAAATTGCCATTATAATACAAACATTCCTAGATTTATAGTTTACAAGAATTTCGAGAACTAAAGTCATTTAAAGTTTATAACAATCAGGAAACAGAGTGTCCCCGTCGATCTATTGTGAAAATAAGTAAATTAAAGATTATAAAATATTGATGTATTTTTGAAGATTTTTTATTATGATTTTGTTTAGCGATTTTGCACAAAAAAAAATGTCAGACAATGTAAAAAGATTTTTTGTTTGCTATATATGTTTGTATTCAAAAATAGCATTTGATGTTCTAATGATATTTCAGGGTTTCAATGTTCAATATTACTTAATTGTATTACTGGTTGTCTGTTTAACATCCGTTACCATGGATTTTAGCGAGTCTTCTGAAATTGCTGTATAAAAAGAATTTAAAGAGATATGTGAGGGAAATTTTAAAGATATATTCCAGAATACCAATACTTCCCGAAAAAATCATTATTTTATGTTTCTTTGAAATTTTATTTTTTCACATTTCTGCTCTGGAAGTGGGACATAACTTTGAGAATGACTGATATTCATACGACATCATTCTAGTACAGTTTGTAGAATTTGCTTCCATACGTTCTGAACAGATGACGAAAATGATGTTTTTCTAATAGGGTCCAATGTTAAACTATGTTCCTCGCTGGCAGGTATGTTTTGTGTTGGATCAGAACGGAATGAGCAGTTTTTGTTAATCACCTTCCATGCCGATTATTCCTGTAAAGTTTGCTTGAATTGTTTAATTGGTTTCAGAGGAGATGATCAAAATGTGAACAATTAACGGACGGACGGGTCAGGTGAGCTAAAAAGAAGATTAATTAAAACTCTTTTCCAGGATTATAGAGTTGGGGCCAGTACATGCTGAACACGATTTTCTGTATCTACAATTTGTTATTGAAAAATGAATAAGTTTATATTTCGTAATGACAACCTTTACCCACTATTTATGCAAATAAAACACATCGCTTATTACATACAAAAATACAAGACCGTTTACGTCAAAGAATCCTTTCAACAGTCCCGTAGTATGTAGGTTAACGGGTTGCGAGGCTGACTCCCCCTTCACCCTGATGTCTTGATAAACTTGTTCTCGTCTTTGATTTTGGCTGAAATGTTGAAATTAGGACGTTAAACGCCATTCGATCCACCAATCAATTTTTATTGCTTTTGCAATTAATCATAAACTAGAGCAATAATATAATGAAACCTCAGTCCGAACATTGACAATATTACTACCGAAGTCAGTGTTGTAATCCGGAAAGGCTACCTTTCCGGATTGCAACATCGAAGTTAAGAAGTAAGAAGTTAGAAGTAAGAGGTAAGAAGTAAGAAGTAAGAAGTAAGAAGTTAGAAGTTAGAAGTAAGAAGTAAGAATTTAGAAGTAAGAAGTTAGAAGTAAGAATTAAGAAGTAAGAAGTAAGAAGTTAGAAGTTAGAAGTAAGAAGCAAGATGTTAGAAATACATATGTATTTTGAAAGATATACGACACTGAGTATGTAGAGCAGGGAATGAACACCCAACTCTCATCCTTAAAATTTATGGTGCATCCCTTTACTTGCCTAGTATTCCAGGAGGGGTAGATTTTAATGCTGATTTTTGAAAATTCTAAAACGAATGTGATGCACTTTCAGTACTCTTATCTAAAATAATATTATCCATAAAACTTGGAAACTGCATGTATCTAAATCAACTGAAAATGAATCTATGTGTTAAAGGTTAATGCACACTTTTACCCGTTATTTTTATTGGACATGATGCAAATAAAACACATCGCTTATTACATACAAAAATACACTACCGTTCACGTTTGAGAATCCTTGCAACAGTCCCGTAGTATGTAGGTAACAGATTGCAAGGCTGACTCGCCCTTCATCATTAATCTAATCAGGTTGATAAATTTGTTATCGTCTTGGATTTTGGCTGAAATGTTGAAATTAAGACGTTCAACGCCATTCGATCAATCAATCACTTTTTATTGCTTTTGCATATTAGTCATAAACTAGAGCAATAATATAATGAAACCTCAGTCCGAACATTGACAATATTACTACCGAAGTCAGTGTTGTAATCCGGAAAGGCTACCTTTCCGGATTGCAACATCGAAGTTAAGAAGTAAGAAGTTAGAAGTAAGAGGTAAGAAGTAAGAAGTTAGAAGTAAGAAGTAAGAAGTTAGAAGTTAGAAGTAAGAAGTAAGAAGTTAGAAGTAAGAAGTTAGAAGTAAGAATTAAGAAGTTAGAAGTAAGAAGTTAGAAGTTAGAAGTAAGAAGCAACATATGTATTTTGAAAGATATACGACACTGAGTATGTAGAGCAGGGAATGAACACCCAACTCTCATCCCTAAAATTTATGGTGCATCCCTTTACTTGCCTAGTATTCCAGGAGGGGTAGATTTTAATGCTGATTTTTCAAAATTCTAAAACGAATGTGATGCACTTTCAGTACTCTTATCTAAAATAATATTATCCATAAAACTTGGAAACTGCATGTATCTAAATCAACTGAAAATGAATCTATGTGTTAAAGGTTAATGCACACTTTTACCCGTTATTTTTATTGGACATGATGCAAATAAAACACATCGCTTATTACATACAAAAATACACTACCGTTCACGTTTGAGAATCCTTGCAACAGTCCCGTAGTATGTAGGTAACGGATTGCAAGGCTGACTCGCCCTTCATCATTAATCTAATCACGTTGATAAATTTGTTATCGTCTTGGATTTTGGCTGAAATGTTGAAATTAAGACGTTCAACGCCATTCGATCAATCAATCACTTTTTATTGCTTTTGCATATTAGTCATAAACTAGAGGAATAATATAATGAAACTTCAGTCCTAACATCGACAATATTAATACCGAAGTCAGTGTTGCGTAGCCTTTTCGGATTGCAACATCGAAGTAAGAAGTAAGAAGTTAGAAGTAAGAAGTAAGAAGGAAGTCGGAACTCGGAAGTCCCCTTCCGACTTTCGTACCTAACCCTAACCCTAACCCTAATAAATGCATATAAATGCGATTAAATCACGTAGCATTATCAATCAAGCATAAACAATGTTTCATAGTCAAATAACATCTGACAAATCGAGACTAACCACCATAATAATATCTTCTAGTTTGTAGTTGTTTGGGAAATAGATATCAGAATAAAAAGCTGAAATGGCCAATCCACCATTAAAGTGATGACAATATCAAAGAACAACATAAACTTGTTACCTGTTACTTCCCGTAAAACACCTACCTGGATCTTTATTTGTGTCGAAATATCATTTACAAGTATCTATAAGCATGCTTCCAACACTTTGAGATGCACGGACAAAACTGTAGTAAAATACTGAACTGAAAATGTAAAACGTCTACATCTGCTTTGGGTTCAACTATTACCATGCCTTTCGCTATCCAACTATAAACAACCAGTGACCAACAAATCCATCACCCTGCCTGTATGAATATCCAGGTTAAGTCCATAAAAATGAAGGAGGTCTAAGTGACCACTGCAATAGAGATCATTGCATGTTTATCTTGTTTGAATTTTCGCTGATGATGAACAGGATTACCAGAATATATTTTTATGAAAACGTGTATTACATATGCCTAGTTAATGCAAGATTTACGACAATCGAGTTTAAAATTCAATTCTGAGATTTGTCATTATGCGCATAAAATATGCAGAAATTAAATTCACAGTAACTTCGGTATTTAGTTATCTACAACAAACAATATCCGAATTTTTCGAGTGCACTTAACATATCGACTTGATATTTTGGATGTGGATTTTAATATGCTGAGTCACAGATAAAGTTCAAGGTTCACAAGGTTCAGCCACCATTGGTTGAGTTTTTACCCTTTTGACTAAAACACCATGAAAAAAAAGTGTTGAAACGTGTTTTTATGCATCCTTACGTTCATACAGAGAAGTTTATTGTGAACATTGTCTTTGGTTAGAGGTACTTGCACTATCGACAGATATTATGACTGCTTTTACCAGAGACAGTCGTTTTTAGACTGAAAATGTCTGTTTAGCATTGAGAAAGACTGATATGCGTTGGGGCAACCTTGGGCATTCTAAACACAATTTATTGAAAGGGAATGTATATCATGTATTTGTAGAGTCGCTGTCTGGTATGTATTTACTCCGTATCCTTTCATTTCAGAATGACGTGTAGCGTGGAGTCAATGCTGATCAGTCTTTTTTTCAATGCTACCAATGTTGTTTAAGACTGTCTATATCGTTGAAATTTTACTGTAACAGAAGTACTGTCCAGTGTTTAGCTAACACTGATTAGTCTTTTTCTAGCCCGAAAACCGATTTTATTTGGAAACTTACAATATTGAATTTTACAAAATTTGTTTAAAATTAAGTAGTATCTCCCTCTCGCATAGCTCTGACCTTAGCTGATTTTGGCTTTACTATTGAGAATATATTGGTAATTTGTTCTCTATCAGATTTTAAACATATTTAGGTACCGGGGTATATGGATTTCCAAATGTTTTGATTTGATCTACTCTGAAGAGACATAAGTTGTCGAAATGCGCATATGCAGAATCTAAATTAACAGTTAAAATCGGTATTTTTTATTTATTACCACTGGGTCGTTGCCTCTGCTTGTGGACCGTTAGTCCCGAGATATTCACCAACCTAGTACCCAGTACTTCGGGCCTGGCCCAAAAACCGATTTTATTTGGAAACTTACAATTACATATTTTACAAAATTTGTTCAAAACTAAGGAGTATCTCCCCCTCGCATAGCTCTGTCCTTAGCTGGTTTTGGCTTTACTATTTAGACTTTATCGGTATTTTGTTCTCTACCACATTTTACACATATTTTGGTATATTGATTTCCAAATGTTTTGATTTGATCTGCAATGAAGTGACTTAAGTTGTCAAAATGCGTATATGCAGAATCTAAATTAACAGTTAACTTCGGTATTTTGTTATTTTCTACACAATGTTTATATTTTTTCCAATCATTTTAATATAATGATGAAAAAATATTTTTGCAGATTAGCAATTATTCTGTACAAATACCGCCAAAATTTGATTTTCTATAGTCAGAATGTTTATAATAATACAAAATTCATAAGTCAACATTAATATTGTAATGAAATGAAAATTACAGTGATTTTGTTTTACTCAGTTTACATAATGTAGAACCAGAAAGTATTTTTATAAATTGCAATGCCAAAATTGATTTTTTTTTACTTTGTAGGGATCCCGCCTTAGACCAGCCAGCTGACCAATATTCCCCGATTCCGCAAATATTTTAATGATGACTCTGCCACAGAAACCTAACTTATTTCTAATTAAATCTTTTAACAATACATGAAGTTTGATATTGTGAACATTCAAATCGTTTTGAAACACTCCAAAATCATAGATATATGAAAATAATAACTTTAAATTTAGTTTTCTGTCATATTTTTGTAAATCGGCTCATAAAAGCTAATCATTTATCTATGTGAAATTGCATTTCAAATTATTTAACTGTAAATTAACAAATAGAGGGATATGGAGTAAATCTACATGGGACAAAATCCCTATAAATGTATGGTAAGATTAAGCAAATGGAACCACGCTTTCATTGTTGTTCTTCATTTTGAAATCACCATGAGGCCTTCAACAAAGAGCATACGCTCTTACCTTATAGTAAGTTCGAGACGGCCCCTTGCTAAGCGGAATTCACTTGCTAGATGTTGAACAACGCCACATCCATCCACTGTTTTACATCATTTTTGTCATTGATGCTGGTTTGTCAACAAGCATAACATATCGGACAAAGTACTCTTACAAACACTGTAATTATCAGTACATTAAAAATCATCTTTTTCGTGTATTTTTTCAAAAAGTACATATTAGTGTGATATAGCAAACACTAACATGGTTTTGAAACACTTGAAGTATGAAAATTTAGGGAATAAATAATTTTTATTCTAGTTTTAGTCATATTTTTGTAAACTAGCAAAAAAAAAGTGTATAAGTCAACGATTACTAGTATTATATAAAATGCATTAAAGTTTGATGCGGCAATCATTAATTGGGATAATAACATAATTATCGTACAGTGTAACTTGATTTAAGAGATCACCTTTGGGAAGGAGTCAAACTGGCCTTTTAAGAAAGGTGGCCTCTTAAATGAGGTTATATTTATATGAAATATACTACAAAGGGAACTATAAAGGTGACCTTTAAAATCAGGTGGCTGCTTATTTGAGGTGACCGCTAAGGCAAGTTTGACTGTAATTACCGACCAGAAAAGCATTTCAAAACACTTGAAATGCGCGAATTATGTTAGCAAATCTCTATAAACTTGTATTTCGTATGATTTATTTGTAAACCTGCATTGTTGCTGTTCATTGTTTGCTATAAATTCACATTTTTTTTCTCATTATTGAGGATTTTCATTTTTCCTGTATTGGTTTTAAGGCAATTTATTGCTACTTCATGCTTAATGATGTCATAAATATCTATTGAGGGTTATAGAGATTTCGCTCTGGTTATAGCTTAAATACAAATTTCTTATTCCTCTATATTTTCTTTATATCAGGGTGATACAGTGCAAATATTACATTGACATCTCAGCAATATACTGCACTAAACTGAGATAGAAAAAACTGAGGCTAGAGCTCAATGTGTAATAAATTAGTTCTGGTGTTCATGTGTTTTCTTTTACAAGTAAAATATTATTTTTGTATTACTGAATATTTTTCCATATTATATCATTCAATTAATATAAGAAAGATTATATGTTGTCACGTATGGTCCAGATAAGTGTGAACTCTCTGAAAAAGTACTATTGCCATGAGTGGAAAGTTCTCCACAATTTTTTCATTGAATGAACAAACGCTACAAAATGTGAATGTAAAACCATTGAAAAAATGAACGGAAATAAAAAAAAGTAACGATACATATTTTTTTCTTTTATGTCTAAGCGACTGACTTATTTATAACGAATATGTGAGATACAGTGTAGAGGTATCAATAGAAATGTTCGATATTAAAACTGTTGTTCATACAAACAACTGTTCTTTTCAAACTAGAAAACTACTCCTTCAAGGATAAATGGAGGAACACTTGAAATTTACAATCAATAAATCCTGGTGTCCCCAGATGTCACGAGTCTGTTGGTCAGTATAATGTACCATAGTAAAATGGCTTAAAGATGGACATAAAATGCAACATTAAATCTAAAAAATTAACTTTTCTTCGATATTTTGCTGGGTCGATGCCCTTTTTGCTGACTATAAGTCCCCGGGGGTATCCCCAGCCCATACGTCCATGCTGCGGTGCTGGCCAATTCCTATAATTATTAAATTTTATAAAACTATGGAGTATTTCAGTTATGCAAAGCTGTGTCCTTTGCTGATTTTGACTTAACTTCTAGACCGTTTTGATTTCCCGTTCTCTATCAATTCTTTCGTACCTTGTAAATTTGGTAAATTCCACATGTCTTATTTTTTCTGCACTGAAGAGACACAAGTTGCCGAAATGGCCATCTGCAGGACTAGAATTTTTTTTATTGTTCTATTTATGCAAACATATTCTGCTTTCCAATCTGTAAATTATACTTCATAAAACCAGTTCTTAAGAATACATACTAATCGCATACTAACATGGTTTTCTACATGTCATTATATTTTGAAAACGGTCCAATATACAGAAAAGGCATGTATTTCTTTGATTATTTTAAATAAATCTGTTCGACTTGTACGTGCTGAAGATCAAGATACATGTATAACTATTCAAAATAAAAAAAATATTGTTCATCTTTATTTCAAAAATCCATAAAAAAATTAAAAAAAACGTCAGGCACACAACTGCAATGAAATTAATCTTCGCATGTTGTAAATATAAATCAAGGTTTAATTTTGATGTATGATTTTTAATATGACAAGTATTTTGAAGTAACTAGCTTTCCATATCAGTTCATTCTGATGCTGCTGGTGGGAGTTTACTTACACCATAAAAATGAACTGTGTTATTATGTAATCTTTGTTGCAAAATTACACCCCTTGGTGTCAAAGCAATACAAAACAATACAAAACATATAACATACAAAGAACATACAATGAAAATAAAAGATAGATGACTCTCTGACCGGCGTGAACCCTATATCAATTTTGCATTATCAGTTCATATGTATTTACAAGATTTATAAGATATGTTGATGCGATCTAAATCGTGTGTTTATCCTAAAGGTTTTATATTTTCGACCTTATAAAAGTGGTAAATGTGGGCGTTTTTATATCAAAGAACTTTATTAACTGCATTACTTTTCAATTATTTGTATTAATTGCCTGATGACACAAACAAAATCGTATAAATATAAATCAAACACATGACACAATACCAAAATAACTGTTTTATATAACTTAACTGCACTGAAGAGAAATAAGGGACCGGCCATTTAACTTAAAGGGGTGTTATGGTTTTTTCTACTCTTGACAGAATTTTTTTTTTTTTTTTTTTTT
>MJUU01002810.1:103110-121151 GCA_002080025.1 Modiolus philippinarum | reverse complement strand
TTATTAACTGCATTACTTTTCAATTATTTGTATTAATTACCTGATGACACAAACAAAATCGTATAAATATAAATCAAACACATGACACAATATCAAAATAACTGTTTTATATAACTTAACTGCACTGAAGAGAAATAAGGGACCGACCATTTAACTTAAAGGGGTGTTATGGTTTTTTTCTATTCTTGACAGATTTTTTTAGGCTCTGCGCGCGAAAAAAAGTGATTTCTTTTTCAACTTGTGTCAACAAAATATATTTCAAAATTAGCATTATTTTCTTGGGTAGAGAGCCTCTTTCAAAACGTTTTTTTTTTCATCATTTTTGCAGCCAAAATATTTTTTCACACAAAATCAGCCTCATTTTTTTTTCGGAAAAAAAACATAGCCCCCCCCCCCTTTTCAAGTTAAGTGATCGGTTCCTAAATACCAAAATTGACATATGCAGGAATTAAAACCTACTTCAGTATTTTGTTATTTATTACCACTGGGCCTTTGCGGGTGGACCGTAAGAACTAGAAGGTTTTCACCCAACCAGTTGTAGGTACTTTGATGCTGACCCAAAAACCGATTTTACTTATTTTATCTTGAAATTGCAATATACACATTTTAATGAAAATGTTTCAAACCAAAGAGTATCTCTGTTTTGTGCTGATTTTTGCCTTCCATTCTGATATGTTGGCTTATTTATGCTCTATCAGATTTTACAAATTTTTGACCTTCCAAATATTTTGATACGATTTGCTCTGAAGAGACTTGAATTTGTCGAAATTGCCATGTTCAGAAACTAAATGACAGTAACTTCGGTATTTTGTTATTAATTACCAATCGGTTGATGTCTCTAAAGTTGGACTGTTAGTCAGAAATGAAATTCACCATAAAGACCAAGTAAATGCAAAGTGATAGTAGAGCAGGGATGCACTGTGATCCATGTTTATGATGCAAGCAAAACTTGGATTCTCTGTCACTTGAACTTCGTACAGCTAGTCTTAGTATGCATATGTAATAAAGGGGATCACAAACAATTTGTTTCCGTATGGTTGAATCAATTTCAGAAAATTTTACTATCACCATTGTTTTCATAAGATTCTCTTGTTTCGGTTATGTTCTGCCATGTAAAATGATGTTATGGCGTCAGAACAAATGAGAGAACATGTACAAAATGTTTCAAAATCGATGGCACATAAACCATTACAAAACTAGAGAATATGTCTGTAAGACACGGATGCCCCACCAAAAGATTAATCGCAAAAGATAACCTTATCAAAAAATGTAGGTCAAAGACACTTAATTGTCATTGATATGGGCAGTACTCATCAAGGCAATTAATTTGATGAAATATTATAGTCCTATAATGTGTAGTTGTTGAGAAAATTGGACTTAAAGGCAAAACTTAACCAAATTCACCTAGGCGTAAAATGTAGGTCAAGGCCACCTAATTGTCAATGATTTGGGCAATACTCATCAAGGCAATCAATTTGATGAAATATAATTGTCCTATATGTGTAGTTGTTGAGAAATGGACTTAAATTCAAAACTTAAC
Source organism: Modiolus philippinarum (assembly GCA_002080025.1). NCBI lineage: Eukaryota > Metazoa > Mollusca > Bivalvia > Mytilida > Modiolidae > Modiolus > Modiolus philippinarum. Next base: position 119,611 of record MJUU01002810.1, on the reverse strand, counting down.
CAGAGTCACTGAAGCGTAAAATGTAGGTCAAAACGACCTAATTGTCAATGATTTGGGTAGTACTCATCAAAGCAATTAATTTGATGAAATATCATTGTCCTTTAATGTGTAGTTGTTGAGATAGGACTTAAAGGCAAAACTTAACCAAAGTCACTGAAGCGTAAAATGTAGGTCAAAGCCACCTAATTGTCAATGATTTAGGTAATACTCATCAAGGCAATCAATTCACCAACCCAGTAGCCAGTACTTAGTGCTGGCCCGAAAACCGATTTTATTTGAAAATTTGCAATATCTAAATTCACGAAAATTTTGTTAAACCTAGGCAGTATCTCCCTCTTGCGTAGCTCTGTCCTTAGCTGATTTTGGCTTTCCTATTAAGATCCTATATTGGTAATTTGTTCTCTATCGGCTTTTACACACATTTCGGTTCAAGGTTTTCCAAATGTTTCGAGTTTGTCTGCGCTGGTGGGGCGTGGATTTTCGAGGTGTGCATATGCAGAACCTAAATTCAGTGACCTGGGTATTTTGTTATTTGATGAAACATCATTGTCCTATAATATGTACTTATTGAGAAATGGACTTTAACACAAAACTTAACCAGAGTCACTCAAGCATGAAATGTAGGTCACAGAGTCAAACTACCTAGTGAACTCTGTAGTACTATTAAATACTACCAACTGGCCTACTTTTATTGTTCTACCTCTTACAGTTTCTGAGGAATGGACTTAAACGCAGAACTTAACCGGACGTACGGACGGACGGAAGGACGGACAAGGGTAACACTATATGCCCCTTCCACATTCGTTGGCGGGGCATAAAAAGATCACATTTTGTATGAAACTTTCAAAGATCTATCCCAGAATTATTTTGAAATAGCTTTGTTTATGCTAGTCAAAAAGATTCAGCTAACCGTAATCATGTTTTAACGTATAAAGTCTAATGTAAAACTTTGTTCTTAACAAAAGGCCATGCTCTTGGCCAATTCAAACAAAATTTATATTTTGCAGATAAGCTATGCTAAAATATGATGATATTTTGGTCTGATGTTGATTGAAACCAATTACATAAAATTGTACATAACCTTCTTTTTATTTTACTTTTAAACTCGTTCAATTTAATGGAATATACAAAAGTGTATTACCCCTAAAAATACCCATAAAACCTTAATCTTCCTATAAAGTCTGGTTGAATAGTTTCAAATAATTTCAAATTTATCAAAATGTAAAATGTAAACGGCATGGTAATATTATGTACTGACAATATATGACATTTTATGGAAATAGCTCACATTAACCCCCTTGGGGATCAATCAAATACAAAAATGATTTCATAGTCAAATGCAATATGACAAACTAGCAAATTCTTTCTAAACTAACAAACAATGAATTCCACGTTGTTGTTGTTTAGAAACATTTATCAGAAGAAAAGGCTTAAAGTCAATCACCAAACAAATATGGACAAGATCAAGGGACGCATGTCTGACCAACATAGCATATGCCTCAAGATTATTAAGTTTTCCCAAAACCTGTTTTCTTTCTTGTTCTTTCGATATTATCGTTAACACTTTAAGTTGAAATATTTGTAAAGGTTCAGTAATCTAATTCTGAACTGTGATTACTCGGTAGAGGGAAGACCATTATGACCTTTCAATAGCAATTGATGTTGTGTTACTACCAGACACTACCACAATAGAGAGATTTGGCGTGGAATTAAATAGGTTTATCCTGACTTTTTTGTAACTGTTACAGCCAACACCAAGATTCTCAAGGACTCACCACAACTGTTGAACAAATGTGACCAAGTTTGGTTTCAATAGGAAAAGTAAACTAAGTTCATATTGGCCTGAGGCATACACCCAAAACACGTTTTTTAAGATGGACCAACTATGGCTAGGGCTATGGTGACCAAGTTTGGATCTAATTGGCTGTGTAGCTAGAATGTTTTCCCTTTTGGTCAAATGTTAAAATATGTTCCCCTCTGACGGCCATCTTGTTTATGACACGAACTATCAAAGAAAGCTGACTAAGGACATTTGTGATAAAGTTTGATTTCAATAGGACCAGTAGTTTGAGAGAAGACGGTCTTTGAATGCGTTTTCAAAAAGGGCTCAACGTAAAACTAAGTTTCCCACTGGTGTCCATCTTTTATGAGGTACATACTTGCTGGACACATTTTTCAAAAGGGACCAGAAAAGGACTATTTTGAGTAAGTTTGGTTACAATAGGCTATGTGGCTTCAGAGAAAAAGATGCTTTCACGTGTATCCAATTATAAAATTGGTTCAGCGCTTGTGGCCATCATGGATCTGATGCAGGCTTACGATACAGATTTTTCAGAGAGTACCAGCTATGGACATTTGGGACCAAGTATGATTCTAAGATCATCTTAGAATTTGATTTCCCGAAGTGTCCAGTGGTAAGTAATGTTCCCCACTGGTATCCAAACCCTGAAAATGAGGGAGCTGGATTTCCCAATGCAGAGATACTGACTGACTTTTTTTAAAATTGTTCTGAATGTGTGTTTCTTGTCTTTGATGAAGAACAAGGAGGCTTGAAAATGTGTCTAGGATGTGTGACACAAATACCCCAAAAAACCTTAAGTAAACTTGAAGCTAATCGAGTATAAAATCAAATTCAGAGATCTGTCATTCTGCAACATACAATGCATTTTCAGACCACAGAATATTGAACCTTGCTCTATTAGGGGAGATAATTTATTAAGTAATGATAGGATTTGAAATAAGTTCAATGACCTCCAAATTGTTTTTAAAGAAAATCGAAAGCAAGTATATAAGCTAATAATTTACCAAAATGAAAAAAATATATCTGATGTTAGTTATATATATATAACTAAAATCAATTAAAATTTTTGTTCAAATTTGGTAATTTTCCTCATCATTTGCATAGATGATTTATACATGGCAGATTTCAAGCTTCTATGCCTGGCGACCCCCAATTTTTATTTTATTTTTGTAAGCTCTAACAACAAACTATTAGGCATGAAAATATCAGAAAATTTTGACATATTTTAAACCCCCCATAAGGAAATAATTTATAGTTTTTACTTCATACTGAAATACAAATACTAAAAACAATGATTAATTACTACACAATGTAACAGCCACCGAAAGCTATTAAATACATATTTCTGTTATTATATATGTGAATAAAAATATTTCCAAACTTCTATGGAAATATCATTTACAAAGCGCATAAATTCAAAAATTGTCGTTCCAAACTTATTTATCCGTTGAACAAACTTATTCATAAAGGATATAAATACAGCATTGTTGTTAAATCTTTACTTCTGGTTTTTGTTGTTAAAATATTGATCATCTCCTAAATGCTTTACACCGTTACTAAATTTAAACAATTTTTCATATTAGCAGTATTTGGCATAGCACAATATCATGTTCTTCTTTCATAATTGATGATGTTGTTATACGAAATCTATTTAGAAGTATTACAATTGAAGTTTCATATGTAAGAAGGCTTGATATCATAGTCAACGAAAATTATGTCCTTAGCTAGCTGTCAGTGACTAGGAGCATTTGTCCGGACAGTACCCATGTGTATTGTCTTCATGCTTTATGTACTTCATTATAAGGGTACTCGTCTTGATAAGTTGGACTTTTTTCTAGTTTGATTTTTATTGTGAGTCATTTTGTGTATTTATTTTTTAGCCATTCACCACACATAGGGGGAGGGTTTGGATTCAAGAAAACGAGTTTAACCCCACCGCAATATTTGCGCCTATCCCAAGTCAGGAATATGTTGGTCATTGGCTTGTCCTTGTCTTCTTATAAAATTTAGTTTCTTGATATTTGGGCTATTGGATGTGGTTTGTTTCCATTGATTTATTCACTTTTTTCCTTTTTGGGGCCATTGGGGCTTGCTATATGGTGTGAGGTTCCTCACTTTGTTGAAGACCGTACGGTGACCCCTAGATGTTTTGTTTTGGGTCGTTTTGATCTGGATATGGGATCTTGTCTCCTTGACATTATAACACATTTCCTTTCTTTTTCATATTTGCTGATTGTTTTACTTTTTTCAAAAGTATTTTCATTTTACTACAGAGATAATTATAAAAAAAATTCTGATAAAGGTCCTTATGCCTTCCTCATTAAAACAAAACAATTAAATTAAAAATATTCCTAAAAGTCCTTCCAAAAGATTACTTTCTATGACATCTGTCAGAATGCCGAAATTTAAGTTCAGCAGATGGCCTTTGGAATGGGTTTGTTTAACTGTTAGATGTAATATAGTGAATAGTGTAATATAGTGAATAGTGAATAGTGAAGCATCCAATTATCATCTGAAGAGGCATCACTCGGCATAACACATCCACTGACCAAAGATTAGTGATGTGCGACACATATAGTATCTAAGAAATGAACCTTTATGCAAACTATGACCCGAGTCATTGAAGCATGAAATGTAAGTCAGGGTTACCCAATTATCATCACTCTCCAAGACACATCCGCTTACCTAGGATAATTAATGTGCCATAAGGTAGTTTCTCACATATGAAACTGAAAGCAAACTATAACCTGAGTCATTGAAGTAATAAATGTAAGTTAGGGTGACCCAGTTATCATCTGAAGCAGCATCACTCTCCTAGATCAAGTTATCATCTGAAGCAGCATCACTCTCCAAAGATGATTGATGTGCCACTTGTAGTTTCTCAAATATGAACCTTAACGCAGACTATTCCCCGAGTTATTGAAGCAGAAAATGTAGGTCTGTCACCCAATTATCATTTGAAGCAGCATCACTCTCCAAGACAAATCCGTTGACCTATAAGATGATTGATGTGCCACAGGTAGGTTCTCAGATATGAACCTAAATGCATACTTTAACCTGAGTCATTGAAGCATAAAATATAGGTCAGAGTGACTCAATTGTTATCCGAAGTAGCATCACTAAGATATGAACCTAAATGCTAACTATAACCTGAGTCTTTGAAGCATCAAGTGTAGGTAAGAGTGACCAAATAATCATATGTAGAAGCATCATTCTCCGAGATGCATCCAGTAGCAAAAGATGATTGCTGTGCCACTTGTAGTTTCTCAGATATGAACCTTATAACGCAAAATAGCCTGAATCATTGAAGCATCAAGTGTAGGTCAGAGTGACCCAATTATCATCTGAAGCAACATTACTCTCCAAGACGCATCCACTGACCAAAGATGATTGATGTGTCACATGTCGTTTCTCAGGTATGAACCTCAACACAAACTTTAACCTGAGGTGGGACGAACGGACGGACACTCCGATGGACGGACGGACGGGTGAGATGCTATATTCCCTCCTCAACTCCGTTGGGAGCACTGATTATAGTGTCAAAATTTCATTGATATTTAATATCATTCCAGAATGGTATTGAAGTTCATAAAATGTATAACATTTGGGTTAACCAAATGCTGTTAATAACACAGTATCTGACATAATATATGGTCACTATGTCTTGCCTTCTGGACATTCATCACATGTGAGTAAAAAATTAAAACATATGAAAGAGCTTACAGGGAGTAACTAACTAAAACAACCTAAGGTACAAGTAAATGTAGTGTACCAATATCAAAGTCTCATAATCCATTATCAGAATAGTTATGGTATAACTAATTGACCGTCATGAATGTCAATAAAAATGCCAAAGAGTGCCGAAATACGTTCAGGGATTAAAATCCACTGCATTGATCGACATGAGTGCATTTTTTTCATGACTGTTTATTAGTTATGCTTTTTCTCATATTGATTTTCTACTCAAAATCCAAAGATTTTTTTTTATTTCAGTGCGCCAGTTGTTTACTTGACAACAACATTGACCAGATATTGTGGCCTCACTTCCTCCAGTGACTAGAAATCCTTTATTTTAACCAGTGACAGTATGACATTCATTTAAATGAGAAAAATCTATAAATCACTACTATCTATATGATATAATGGACTTGTTCAAACGAACTCCTGAAGAAGAGAGGCTGCATGCATTGACAGGATAAGCATCGCCTACTTTGAATGTATCGTCCTCCATGTCAACTTTGCTTAAGCTAATAGGAAGGTTCGCCGTGACGTCACAGACTTGAAAAGGTAAATTTGGTTGGCAAGAAATCGTGTTAATTAATAAGGGTATTAAAAATGTCATTTTCAATTCACTCGCACGAAATTGTTAATTGAGGTATCTTGATAATTCTTTTTGATCGAAATTCTTGAATGTTTCCACTTTTACAGGGTATAATTTTTTTGTAATAAATTCATTTTCAATATCTCTATAATTAGCGTTTTTTGCAAAGTATATGAAATTGGGCAATTTTGACACTTTTTAAAACTGAATAAATTTTATTCTGCACAAAATTTTAAAAAAGTAAATCGGCAGAAAAAATATGAAAATCTTAAAGTTTACAATGCATTTTACAGATCCAAAATCCGATGAATAATGAAAAAATGACAAAAGATCAAAAATTCTTTTACATTGTTATAAAATGGTCTTACTACGACTTTGCCAACTATAAATGCTAATTTGATATGTAAATTAGATTTTATGTCATCACTAATGAGGTTCGCAAACCTTCCTCTATTTAGTGTGTCCTAAAACAATATGACAAAAACCACTGTTGAGTAAAAAATAAAAGGGCTGTAACAAAACAGTAGCTAGAATTATCCCACGCTCATTAAACCCTGGATCAAAATAGTAAGTGCAATTTTAAGTACAAGTGTGGACACAATATCAGTATCGACCACACTGATATTATCCTCAAACAAGAGTTGTCAGAGGACAACATAGCTCGCCGGGGATTCCAGTAACCTCAATGCACAATAAATTTGAAAGTAATAGAAAGCTCTCTTCACAAGAAAGTCACATATCAAATATAAACACCCTATCACTAAACAACTTAATTCTAGAAGAAAGTTAAGGGCAACGTCAAGGTCAAAATGTCTACAACTACGATACCATCAGAAAGCTCTCATCAAAAGAACATCACATACCAAATATGAACACCCTACCACTAACAAACTTAATTCAAGAAGCAAAATTAAAGTTTTAAAAAATTTGCCCTCAGGGCAAGGTCAAGGTTAAAATGTCTTCAAATATGGTACCGGAAGAAAGCTCTCATCATAAGGAAGTTACATATCAAATATGAACACCCTACCACTAAAAGCCTACCTTCTAGGAGCAAGGTTGAAAGTTTTTAATAAAATTGTCCCCAGAGAAAGTTGAAGGTCAAAATGTCTACAAATATGGTACCACTAGAAAGCTCCCATCATAAGGAAGTTACAAACCAAATATAAACACCCTAACACTAAAAGCCTACCTTCTAGAGGCAAGGTTAACGTTTTTCAAAAATTGCCCTTAGGGCAAGGTCAAGGTCAAAATGTCTACAAATATGGTACCACTAGATAGCTCTCATCATAAGGAAGTTACATACCAAATATGAACACCCTAACACTAAAAGCCTACCTTCCAGAGGCAAGGTTAAAGTTTTTAAAAAATTGCCCTTAGAGCAAGGTCAAGGTCAAAATGTCTACAAATATGGTACCACTGGAAAGCTCTCATCATAAGGAAGTTACATACCGAATATGAACACCCTAACACTAAAAGCCTAGCTTCTTGAGGCAAGGTCAAAGTTTTTAAAAAATTTCCCTCAGGGCAAGGTCAAGGTCAAAATGTCTACAAATATGGAACCACTAGAAAGCTCCCATCATAAGAAAGTTACATACCAAATATAAACACCCTACCACTAAAAGCCTCCCTTCTAGAGGCAAGGTTTTAGTTTTTCAAAAATTGCCCTCAGGGCAAGGTCAAGGTCAAAATGTCTACAAATATGGTACCACTAGAAACCTCTCATCATAAGNCCAAATCTCACCAAAAGGGGAGGTGCACATCTTCAATGTGTTCAGAACAACTGTGCAAAGTTTCAAAAGCATCAGATATAAGGTGTCAGAGTTTTAGATTACACATACTCAGTACCGTAATGTTAAAATTTGATGAAAAAATGACTAAGTTCAACAATGGATTAATTTTACAATTTTTTTTCAAATCTCACCAAAAGGGGAGGTGCACATCTTCAATGTGTCCAGAACAACTGTGCAAAGTTTCAAAAGTATCGGGTTAAAGGTGTCGGAGTTTCAGATTACACAAACTTGGTACCCCCAAAGCGTGACGGACGGACGGACGGACGGACGGAGTCGAGCGGCTCCTAGACCTGCGGTCACCGTTGGTGACGCAGGTAAAAATAAAAGGGCTGTAACAAAACAGTAGCTAGAATTATCCCACGCTCATTAAACCCTGGATCAAAATAGTAAGTGCAATTTTAAGTACAAGTGTGGACACAATATCAGTATCGACCACACTGATATTATCCTCAAAAAATAACTTTTCACAAGGGTTCCAGTGAAAACAAGTCCTGTCGCCGAATGGCAACCAGGTATACCCCCACTCATTGAACCCTGGATCAAAAATACATGTTCTCACTGCACCTACCTAAGTCTACATTTCGTCAATCAGTAAGCACACATCTGACAGGACTCAAAATATGACTTTCCTCAAAATTAAGCATAACGAGGCTGCATACCAATTAAGAAATGAATCTCTGTTGTAGAAGCTGAGAAAAAATGCGACAAAAAATTCAAGTTTTCACTACATTTCCTAACTAAGTCCACATTTAGTCAAACAGGAAGTACACATCTGACAGAACTCAAAATAAAACTATCCTTACAAATAACTACATAAATCAATTCCTCTTGTAGAAACTGAGAGAAATGTGACGAAAAAATTCAATTTTTCACTACATTTCGTAACTAAGTCCACATTACTTCAAACAGTAGGTACACATCTGACAAGACTCAAAATAGTACGTTCCTAAAAACTTACCATATAGAGGCTACATACTAATTTTGAAATCAATCCTTCCTGCAGAAGCTGAGAAAAATTCGACACAAAAATTAATGTTTTCACTACATTTCATAACTAAGTCCACAACAGGAAGTACACATCTGACAGGACTAATTACAACTAACCATATACAGGCTGCATACCAATTTTGAAATGAATCCCTCGTGTAAAGTTGAGAAAAATGTCATAGAACTTTTAGATGAACAGACGGACGGACAGACACATGGACCCACCACTGGTATCTTAAGGAGGCTCATTCCTGATGCTGTTTATATCAAGGATTTCTTGAAACCTGTTTTAATTGATTAAGGATACAAGACTAAATCAAAGGGTATAAAGAAATATATAGGTCCCTGTGCTTTTAACGGAGATACAAGACATTAAAGAAATTGGAGGGAAATGGACTTCTTCTGATTTTCCCTTAGTTTAACATTAGGACTATTTTTGGCCTAAAAGCTAGGAAGTTATATCAAGGATTTTATGATATCTTGTCAGGTGTCTTAATTGGACCTATAAGACATCCATGAAATAAAAAGTGGGGATCCGTGGGCAATTTTTTTAAAGCCATTGAACTGGAGAAAATAAGAGGAGTATGAAATCTGACACAAATTCAAAAATGTGATGAGTGAGTACGTTTATGTGGTTACCACTAAAGATAAAGACAATGATGGACCCATGCATAACCACATACAAATATGATTGTAAGTATAGTGTCCATTCTGTCCACGGTGTCCATCTGTCCAACTAATTTGATGTGTACAAGTGTAAAGTGGTTTTTGTCCATATCTATCATATGCTACCTATACCCGTGGGGAAGCCCATGGACATGTCCAAATTGAGTGGTTACCACTAAAGACAAACATAGAAAGCAGCCACAGCCTGCTGAGCTCACCTCATTGCTCAGCATTGTCACATGTTAAAACATGTCAGCATACGGGAATGGACTAAAATCACAATATTTCTTTTTAACAGATTCAGTCATGAGTAAAATGTAGGTCAAAGACCATCCTCCTAAAATGCATCACACATACCAATATGGTTGATGTGGGACATGTCAGTAACTGGGAATGGACTTTAACCACTCTATCTAACCAAGTCGCTCATGCGTAAAATGTAGGTAACAGACAGCATTCGAAGCATGCATTGTTGTTGTCATCATTCCAGAATACATAACTAATACCAATATGGTTGATGCGGGACATGTCAGTGACCAGGAATGGACTTAATCCCTTCTACCTAATCTAGTCGCTCATGCGTAAAATGTAGGTAACAGACAGTAACCGAAGCATGCATTGTTGTTGTCATCTGAAAGTGCATCACGCATACCAATATGGTTGATGTGAACATGTCATTAACCGGGAATGGACTTAAACAATTCTACCTAACCAATTCGCTCATGGGTAAAATGTAGGTCATAGACAGCATCCAAAGCATGCATTGTTGTTGTCATCCCAAAATGCATCATACATACCAATAAGGTTGATGTGGGACATGTCAGTAACCTGGAATGGACTTAAACCATTCTTCCTAACCAGAACAGGACACAGACAACAATGCTGGGCACTCAGAAAACTACTTAACATATTACGAGGGTGGATTGACAGATGGACAGACCCACCATTGGTATCTTATGTGGAATGTTCCTTTTAGTGGTTATGCTTAAGTGGAATGTACCACTTAATTTTTTAAGTGATACATTTATACGGTTACCACTAAAAATAAAATTCCATTAAAGACAATGATGTACCCATGCATAACCATATACTTATATGATTGTCAGTATAGTGTCCATTCTGTCCATGATGTCCATCTGTCCAACTAATTTGATATGTACAAGTGTAAAGTGTTTTTTCTGTATCTATTATTTACTACTTATACCCCATGGGGAACCCCATGGACATGTTCAAATTGTGTGGTTACCACCAAAAAGAAAAATACCGCTTTAGAGAATTCTGGACGCTCTGAAAACCACTTAAACATACAATTGTGAGGGCAGACAGATGGATGGACAGACAGATGGACAGACAGACAGACAGACAAGGCGAATCCAGTTTACCCCACCCTCTATTAAGTAGGGGTATAATATTCGGTTTAAAATCAGATAGAAAATAAAATTCATCCATTTTTGGCTCCTTTGACCAATATTTATACACAAAAATCATAAGGGTTACAGAAATTTTGTTACAACATATTTAAAACAACTCATCAAAATAATTCTTGTAAAATAATGTTTCCCTCCAACAGCTTTATTTCACTTTATCTTCCCTCTAATTTATTTCTTTCAAAAATTGTCCAAGTCCAAAAAAATCATTTCAGAAGTAATTAATAAAAAGTCATAGTCAGATTATCTCCCCTTCATGATGTCAGACAAAAATCAAAATTTCCTGATGCACATCCCCATGTTGTGTCCTTCTTTTTGTAAAGGACTTGTGCTTATAAGGTAATCCTAAATAAGGAATCAGTTTAAAGCTGAAGTCAATTTATCTCCCATTCCTGGTTTCAGGCAATAATTTGATTCCTTCATGCACATATCCATATAGTGTTCTTCCTTCCTCTATAATTTCATCTAAGATGAGTTAGGCTAATAAGAACTGTGGACAGATAGACAGACAGACAGACAGGATGATTCCTATATACCCCTACACTTCTTTTGCAATGAGGTGGTAAAATAAAACAGAAACATCTCTAGGTAAAAGGGCAAATTGTATTTATTATATTCAGCTTTACACATTTACTCAAACATACATCTTACTTACATTAAAACCCATTTATACAACATTCAATATATTTAAACAAATGATGATGTACAGCATTCAATGATGATATTTTTCAATTCAAATACTTAAAGTCAACATTGCCAAGTTGTGTGAAATTTGGGCTTAATTCATAAGATCATTGGAAACCAAAATGGAGAATGAAATGTATTACTGATAACTGATATGCCATGTATTATGTTTGCATGTACAAACTTCCTACAGTTAACATTTAAATTTGAAGGTCTTTTGTAATGAAAAATTGAGGCAACTTCAAAAAGTTTACCAAAACTGAAAAATATCTAATTGGATGAAAAGTATAATCATTTTCTTGTCTAGTAAATCAATCTGATTACAAACCCCCCTAAGAGGTTTATATGGAGGGCAAAACAACTTATCAACTACTCTTACAATTACAAATACCCATAATTATAGAAATTTTTTACTATACAGTGAGAACTGCCTAGTAATACACCAGAGTTTTCCCAACATACTGTTAAACCGGATTTAGTTTCAACCACAAGTCAGTTGGTATATAAATGCGTACTTGTACTAATTCTAAGCTAAAATACATGTAATTTAATTCATTATATGAGAAATGCTTCTCTTCAATATTACCAAACTGAACAAACAAGAACACTACTTTAATTCAAATCAGAAATAATTTGGCCTTCAAATTTTCATTGTACCAGGTGTGTCAAAATCTGCCTTTTGTATATGCCATCGGTACAATTTAATGTAATTACACCAATAAGGTGATAACGGTACAATGAAATGTAATATTTTGACAGTTAAATACAAAATAACATCATTTACATTTCGTAATGAACATCAAAATCAACTATATCCCTATGAACACAATTTCATCATTTTCGTTTCTTCCCTGAAGGTCTTTCAAATCCTTGCTTCATTCCTCCACCTTTTGTTGTGTGAAATTTCAGATTCTGTGAAGTCTCTGTCATCCAAGGAGCTTCAAACTGTGTAGTATCTTGATCCACAAGATGTGTATACTTAGTTCTCCCTGAACGTCCAAAGTTTTTAACCTATAAATAGATATTTTGAAAGATCATGAAGAGAATCAATGTCAATATATTGCAGTCTAGCATGGCCTGGAAACTGCTTATACAATTACAGTTGTATTGGGCCCTAGGAAACTTCATACTTTGTTTACATTTGACTATTCTTTTCTAAATTGGACATTTTATATCATTGTTAAGAACACTTTCCATAGTTTTACTTTCAGTTTCAAATACGTCTCTTGGCATATAATATAGACTGACAATGATTTTATGCTGTTTTTATGTTATATTTTGATTATATTATTGAAAATTGTTACAATGGAATCATTTATTCTTTATTCTCTATCAAATAACATACACAATAACACCTTTTTCTGCATAAGAGAAGGACGACATTCTGTACAGGCACAGAATACGGATCAAACATGTCAAATGAGTGTAGACACTGATCTTATATGCTGCATTATCATATTCATTTCATTTCATCCCTTTATCATCAACAAAAAAAAAAATGCTTCTCAATGGAACCATGAAAGTATAAGTAACAATAGCAAAAAATGTTTTCGTTGGATATGGATATGATATATAAGGAATTTTGGGAAGGGCAGATAACCAGTCTTCACAGTATATGTATATCCATGTGACACATTTTAAATCAAACCTCGATCACACCTTTTACAGCAATTATTCACGTTTGAGAGCAAAAATCAACTTAAAACACATGTAAGGAGTTTTGAAAACAACATTTAAAATACCTAACAAGCCTTGAAATTAAAACTTCCGAAAGTTATCCGAGTTGAAATGTATACAATATACTACTTGATGACCAACCTGCATAACTTTAGGTAATACAGTTTTATTAAAGTGGTCCTCCAGTGTAGGAGATGAGAAATCTTGTTGTAGTCTGTCATCATCCTGGTCCTGAAAAATATAGTATAATATTTAGTCTTATTAGATATTGCGACATACTGCAAGAGAGTATGTTTATAGAAAAGCATGTAAAATTCAGAAAAAAAGCAGAATGGTGAAATCACATAAGTTATCAATGCTAGCGCATGATAAATTTCACTTGCACATTTTGTGAAATACCAATGATATGCAGTCATAGTTCTTCAATCAGCCTATTATTTAGACCACCAAAAATTGCTAAGTTAATGGTATAATACAATCCCAATGATGAAGCTAAACAAAAAATTGCTTCTGTTTGGTTACTTTTCTTACAAAGGTATGGCAAATATACTGCAGGACTGACAGAAATAAAAATTTGCCTGTCCAATGACTGATAAGCTAAAAAATATTTTGGTAAACTCTATTTTCTATTCAATAAACAAGTATTAGTCCTTGTTACAATTGTTGTATTTTCACTTGTACTCAATTCTAAAACAAAAAGATGGAGTTATTTCCTACCCAATATTATTTTTGCTACATTAACAAGAAGATGGACTAACCCCTGTGCATAGTTTTATCTAAGAGACTTTTCACATCCCTTCAAAACTGATCTGAGATGTAAACAGAAGAACAATGCTGCAGCATTATAAACTGAGAATAATACAATCTAACACCATTGGAAGTGCAAGATCGAGAAATCTCAGACATCCAAGGGTAAGATTTCAATATTTCTCTGATGAGGCTTGCTGAGTCAGAGAACCACTGAAATCTTACCCGAAGGTGTCTGAGATTTCTTAATCTTGCATTTTCAATGGTGTTTGATTGTTTTTCTCACAAAATACAAGTTTTTGTAACCAGACTCTAGTTTGCATCCGCCATGTCTAAGGAACTTACTATGACGTCGATAACGTCATAATGTATTTCCGCACGTGAAATTCTTATCTCACACGTGGGTTGAGACAAGGATATCTCAAACGGCAAAAAATAGGTACTGGCTTGTCTCAAATGTGGGAAATAAACATCTAAATCCCATATCCACAAATAAAAATATCTTTATCAAGTACTCTTCAAAATTGATTCTTTCCATATACATGTATCTTCAACCTGTTGTTTGTTAATACCTTGTAGAAGAAGAGTTTTTGTCTCACGATAACTGACATTTTTGTGTCATATTCAATAGAACTTTGAACTGTATAACCTGAACTTCATGGATGTCTCAAACCTATTTTCTGGTCCCTTTGATCAAGTCTTAACATAGTTCGACCTCGATATCTCGAACACCCCTGTAGCTCGAACTGTTTTCATCAGTCCATTGAGTGTTTGACCTATCGAAGTTTGACTGTATATATCTTTACTGCTATTATACATCATGTACATCACAACCAAATTTTAGTCTTACCAAGAAGAAGGCTCCTCTGTGGTAATACTTCTGTAAGAACTTGTATTTTCCTTTAGGTGCTTTGTTGGTGACAGTTTTAGGATTCTGTTTGGCATCTTGCCTTCTTTCTTCTTCTGTCATGTTTCTCATTCTGTCTATTTCTGTCTTCTCCTTTTCAATGCTATAATAAAATTCAAAATTATATTTATTGGGTCAAAAAGTAAACATATATATACATGTAGTATTCAGGATTAAATTTTCATTTTATGCAAAACTGTTGAACAAAAAAACCAGAGGCTCCCAGGAGCCTGTATCGCTCACCTGGTTTTCAGTTGCCACAATCAAGGTAACAATGTAAGTTATACAGTTGATCTTCAGTTTCTCAAACTTTCGTAGGTCGAACACCTCCAATATCTTGAACTGTTTTTAAAGTCTGATCATGTTTTATTATATTTCTATGTTGGGATTTTTTTTATAAAAAACGTTCTTGCTAAGGACCACTTTCGACATCAGTTTTGAAGTCGAGATGTCATTTTGTAAATGGCAGTCAACAAACAATTTTCAACATCGGTTTTGAAGTCGCAACATCAATATCTATTTGGAAATCAAATTTCTTTGAAATCGGACAATGTTGAATCTTCCCGCCTTTTTGATAGCCGTTTTAAATATGGCGGTCAACGAACAATTTTTAACATCAGTTTTGAAGTTGCGACATCAAGACCTATTTGGAAACCAAATGTCATTGAAATCGGACAATGTTGAATTTTCCCGCCTTATTTGGCGGCCATTTTGAAAATGGCAGTCAAGGAAAAATTTTCAACACCGGTTTTGAACTGGCAACATCAAGATCTATTTGGAAACCAAATTTCATTGAAATTGGACAATGTTGAATTTTCCTGCCTTTTTTGGTGGCCATTTTCAAGGACCAATTTTCAACATCAGTTTTGAAGTCGCCACAGCATGGCAAACATTTCATCAATTTACACTTAACCTTCATTTTCTATAGTTTTGGAACTAATAGATGAAAAATACGAAAATTAAAAAAATTCTGTGAAAAAAGGGCAATAACTCCTACAAGGGTTTATGGATTTTCTTCAAAATTTCAGGGTGGGTAGATCTTGATATGCAGAACATTTTTGCAAGTTACACTTGACCTCTATCTGTTACACTTTTTGAAAAAAAAAAATTAAAAATGCAAAAATTTTGAAAATTTAACGGAAAAAGGGCTATAACTCCCAGATGGGTTTTCAGATTTTCTTCAAAATTGCACAGTGGGTGGATTTCATCATGCTGATCATTTTTACTTCAGTCAGATTTTTTATATCTGTAACGGTTTTGGAGTTATTAGCCAAAATCTGCAATTTACCCCTAAGTTCTATTTTTAGCAATGGTGGCCATGTTTTTTGACCGGCCAACTAATCGAACATAGCTTTGAGAAGCTATACCCTGGTGATGATTCAGGCCAAGTTTAGTTACATTTGGCACAGCAGTTTCAGAGGAGAAGAGTTTTGAAATTGTTGATGGAAGGACGACGACAGCAAAGTGATGACAATAGCTCACATGGCCCTTCGG
>MJUU01002810.1:83339-96814 GCA_002080025.1 Modiolus philippinarum | reverse complement strand
AGTCATTGAAGCATGAAATGTAGGTCAGAGTGACCCAATTATCATCCGAAGCAGCATCACTCTCCAAGACGCATCTGCTGACCAAAGATGATTGATGTGCCACATGTAGTTCCTCAGATATGAACCTTAACGCAAACTTTAACCTGAGGTGGGACGAACGGACGGATGGACGGACGGGCGAGATGCTATATCCCCTCCCCAACTTCGTTGGGCGAGGGGATAATTAAATCCCTAAATCCATAAATGTAGGAGGAGTTTGTGTCACATGCCACATGTGTAAAAATTGACATCATGGGGCCTCTTGTTTGCACCAAGACCAATATCGAAAATCCGAAAGCTTATTGCGCATCTGCAGACTATATGCAACAATTCTACAACAAAATTAAATCCCTAAATCAAAAAATGTAGGAGGAGTTTCAGTCACAAGAAAAGTGTGACGGACGGACGGACGGACGGACGGACAGACGGAGAGTATAACATTATCCCCGAACTTTCTTCGAAAGTGCGGGGATAAAAAATCCCATCGAAATCCGATGAAAAATAAAATTTTAGGTAATCTGCAAATTAGCAATTTGGCCCCGTTTGGCCCCTCATATCTAGGTAAGGAAACAAGTTACCAAAAATCTAATAGCAGAGCGCTGTGTTAATTTTTTATAAGCAATCCATTGAAAAAAACTGCATCAAAATCGGACAAAAAATTAAAAAAAAAAATTGTTTTTTTGATTCACCCCTTTTGGGCCCCATTTATCTCGGGAACGGTACATGCTACGTGAAATTCGTTGGCATACTACTGATTGGAAATTTCCTAAGGAGCACACTGAAATAAACCCCATCAAAATCCGATAAATAATAAAGATTCTACAGACAATTAAGTGAAAACACCCAATTTAACCCTTTTCAGCCCCTTTTTTAAAAACAGGAGGGGTCATAATGACCAAAACTACTCCAAGCTTTCCTTTTGTACCAAAGAACATTATGTTAAAAGTTCATAAGTATTGATCTACTGGAACAAAAGTTATTGACCAAAAACAAAAGTGTCTACAGACTACGATGACGACAACGACAACGTCGTTGATGACGATAACGACGACGACGACAGCACCATACCAATATACGACCGCAAAAATTTTTGCGGTCGTATAAAAACTCATAAAATACAAATCATAAATAAATCATCTTACGCTTCTCTTTCTTCTTTGTCACGTTTTAATCTCCGTAACTCTCGTACTTTCCATGCTTCATATTCTTCTTCATCATTTTCGTCAGCAGATTCCAGCTGGTCACAAGCCTCAGCCATACTTTTCTCTTCCTCAATCTCACGTCGAGCCTCGTCAGCTACCATCTGTAACAAAAATGGTACTTACATGTCTTTAAATAATATATCAATACTTTATTCTCCATGTTACCTAGAAATGTCATTGAATTTGGACAGTAATGGCTGTTTCGTGAGAAGGATTGCAGACTGTATAAACGGCTAGTATCAACCAAGCCTGCTATGGTAAGCTTGATGTATTGTGAAGAGAAAATGTCCTATGCTTTTTCATAGGTAATTCATGAGAGGATCAAACACAACTTACAAATAAATAAATTAAAATTTCTACATTTTTTTTACATGTAAGTTCATGTAATTAATCTGCATTCTAACTAAATTTCAACTCATTGAATGAGGCATTTGAGAACAGATTTAGTATAAGTATTTCAAAAGAATAGCAACAGGCGTAACTGTAGTCTTCAAAGTCACCTCTTAGTTTACTTTATCATATATTTAGTAATAAATACAGACGTTTTGAATATGTGATACAGTGCATGACGTTCAATCTGTATTCACACTATGACGTCATACCCTTTCTCGCATACCCTTTATCGCATGGCTTACCCTTTATCGCATACCCTTTATCGCATACCCTTTATCGCATGGCTTACCCTTTATCACATACCATTTTTTCACTTTTTTTTCAATTTTTCTTCTTTTTTATTAAAAAAATTTCGGGGGTAAAAAAAAATTTTTTTTTTTTTTGCATTTTTTTTGGGGGGGGGCAATTTTTTTCGGGGGGCAAAAAAAATTTTTTTTGGGAGGAGGGTAACAAAGATTTGCGTGGGGTGAAATTGTTTTGTTGTGTGATGATCAGTTAAAAAAATCTAGCAAACTTTTTTCCTTTACATGTTAGATTTAGTCCAAAACTTCTAGACCTTTCCGCCCATTTTGAAATTTTCCTCTTCAAAAAATACATGCATTTTCTCTTACCGATTTCAATTTTTGACAGTATATTTCGGATTAGTAGTCCTCTGTTTAAATATATGATAAACTGTATAATACATGGCAAAATCCGTATCACATGCCGTATCATCCCTCAACCAATATCAGCCCTCGGGCCAGAGGCCCTCGTGCTGATATTGGTAACTCGGGATGATACGGCATGTGATACGGATTTTGCCATGTATTATTCCCTATATATCACACTCAGTTCAATAATACTTACATTATCAGCCACTACAGATCAAAGGAATTTCATAATTATTACTAATAACTGGCAATAAATATAGAATAATGGTAGTTTTGATGGTCAAGACAGAAAATACCACCGCATCATGGCGAGTCTGATAGGACGAGCTGTGATACTTCAAAACTACCATTATTGTTTTTATCGGCAATGTTGTAAGAGCCACGACATCATATTCGTGACATCATTGCCTGATATTTTCTTGTATCAGGTCAGTACGGAGATGCTGAAAATATCAGTCAGTAAGATCAAAGAGAAAAATGTACATATTGCCTATAAAGATGAATATAAGAATTCAATCAATTCAATTGTAACTGTATGAATGACCACTTTTTCTTTAATATTATTTTCAGGTGATATCAAATACCTTTAATGTTTGTTTACGTCTGTCCTCTGCCAGTTTTTTGGCTTCTATTTCTAACTGTTTCTGTTTGAGTTCTTCTCTTTCCTTTTCTTGTATTGTTATTCTGTCCTTCCTTTCAATTAATAAATAAACAAATAGTTATTTGTAGATAAAATATTTATTTTTCTAAAAAAATGTGATGGGTAACAATGGTTAAGGAAAGCAAATACTGGTAATAAGAAAAAAAAGAACATTTAGGGTTACATATGTTTATATAACTGAATACACTTAAGATTTCTTGCACATTTTATACATGTACACATGTATGTAATTAATGGAGAAAACATAACAGGAAACACTTAACGTAAAATGGCTGAAAATTACAATCACATGCAAAAATCCACCAAGAAACTGCACAAGAAAAAAATGAAAAGACAAATGACAAACATAGACAATGATAGGAACTTGGGATAGCCCGATTTCGTACTGGCACTAGCAAAAGCTAGTGGAAGGGTTATGGGTACCCAAACCTCCCCTTTTCTCTATCACATTTCCCTATAGTTTCACCTATAGTTTCCCTGTATGTATGCAAACCTTTATATTTTAACACCCAGGTTTCACAAGCTATTTAGTACAAAAAATTATTTGGATAAACAATAAATTGTTAGTAAATTACCCTCAACTCTGGCCAATACTCCATGATATCTGGAAAGGGAAGTAATTCCATGAAGTCAATAATGTCAGTGACCGACAGTGATTATTGTATTTTTTACAATTATGAAAGGGGAGGAATATTATCAAACACTGGTGATAACTGCTTTTTGCATATCAACAACAAATTTAGTAACCTATGCATAACTGTGTTTGCAACAGTTAAATTGATTCTAAAATAAGACATGGTTGTTTCTTAACAGTAACAACAAAAAAATAAAACTAAGATTTACTTTCTGACAAAGACAGGTTTGAGCCTTGGTCCAGTTTCCTCCTCTGAATCTGAATATTCTTCATATTCTGATGATTCTTCATCACTTTCAGCTTCATCCTTTTCTTCTTCTACATCCAAAATTTCCTACAATGAAGAGGTAATCAAATCAAAATAGGCTGCAAAAGGCTTCAAAAATAGACTTCAAATATTAATCAATTTTCAAACAGCAAGTTTATGTAACATAAGATTTAGATACATGATTAACAAAAAAATGACCGTTTGTGAAGCTATAAGACAAACTAGCTCTATCAGCCTTACATACACCCCCTTCATTTGCATTTTAGTTGTCAAAAGTATTTAGGTTGAGAAAATAATTAAAATTTAAGGTGCACAAGTTGATCATGTGAAAAAAAATATTCTTAAAATACAGATGGAAAATGACTAACATTTTTGATGGAATTGTGAATTGATAAATGAGCTATTTTGGACTCAGTAAACCTCTAGAATCAGTACATGGGTGAATTAAAAAAAAATTGCACCAAGAAATTTTTTTTTGGCAATTTTTCAAACTCAAATAATCATTTTGATTTATGTGTTCTCTTATTGTACATAGACCAAAGTTTTAAAATTCAAAGCCACATTGAAACAAATGAAGACATAAAAAAGTTTCATACATTTTACTGGAAGAAAAGCAACAGAAAAACTTGAAATACCTTGTATTTTCAAAGCACTGTACTTTTAGCAACTAAATAGAAAATATATATTTTTTTATCCTAATTGTTGCTAGTGTATCAGTTTTGCATTCTGGACAAAAACAACCTATTAATCTTTCAAAAACTCAGCAAAAAATAAGTTTTCATGATAAAATTGATAGGTTTTATTTATTAATGGATCAGAAAGTTTTTATTCCAATAAATTAAGTCATCATGTAGGTTCAAAACCTGAATTTTATAAAAATGTAATTTATTCTGAACATGAATGCAAAAAACTTTATTCATTTACCTCTTTTGAAAAAAATTACAGACAGTTTTAGAATTGCTTCTTTTTCTTGCTTAAATGTTGCACTCCAGACTTTTTAAATTTGTCATGCATTTGCCTGCTGTATATACTTTCCAGCACTCCTTTTTGAAAAAAAATGATAAAAATAAATTATATAAATGATTTCTTTTTGAATTTTTTTTACTAACCACAGAAATCTTTCTGTTTATCAATTACACCATGCATATTTGTCTGGAGTGCAACATTTCAAGTTTTAACAACTAAATTTTACCCATGTTACTTTTTAAAAACTTAAGATTTATTTTTTAATTGAAATAGGCCTGAAGAGCATTTATACAAAAAGCTGGGTGAATATACTAACTAATAGCTGATTTAGGGCAACATTTATGTTGTCTGGAGTGCAACAAGTATTGACCATAATTATAAAAAGGTTATTTTAACATAACCATAGAAATGACTTATGCAATATTAATTTTTTAAGAGAGACAATTAGATTGATTAATTTAGGGCAAATTTTACCCATTCTTTCAATAATTTTTTGGCTTCATAGCTCAAAATGTGATTTTTTACAATTTTGATTTGTGATATTTGTTTATTTTTTATGTCTACAAGTTCCAGAATTATTAGGTAAACTTAACAATTGTAAATATAGACATGTAGCTTAAATTTATTCATGAAATTATAAACATTAAAGTCAAAATCAATGCTGCATTTTGATTCTTGTAACTGCATAGTGAAAATGTTGCACTCCAGACATATTTCTTAAACCTCACACATATTATAACTTGTAAAGTTTTTTTGGAGTGAAGTGTGAAGGAAGAGTAAATGTAATGTTCAAGCTACCATGTAGGGTATCTGAGGAATGTCTAATCCAGCAATAACCATGAAAACTTCAGCAGAAAGAGTGAGAAAAAAGCTTGGGAAATGACCGAAAATCAAATGGTTTTAAGTTTTTATTGTCGTTTTCTGGCCCTTTTTGTTGAAACTTTCTGGTTTAACCAGCTTTTTAGTTCTTGTATATGTTATTTTGACTATAATCTTGATTTTTTATTTTACAATCAAACCTTGAAGTAGACTTACCATGTTAGAATTAACAAAAAATTCAGAAATGTGTCTGGAGTGCAACATATTGACTATGTAGTTGAAACGATCAAATTAAAGCATCAGATATGATTTAATGTCTATAATTTCTTTAAAAAATGAAGCTTAATATATATTTTTCTCTATTTTAACCTAACAGTCAGCAATGTTCATAGGCCAGACAAAATAAATAGAGCATTTCTTTAAAAAATGAACGTGATTTTGCTATTAAGCGCCTACAAAAAGAGTCTGAAATTGAAAGAATGACCCAGTTGTTCTTTAAAATTGTTGAAATGGTTACACTCTTTCAAAAAATGGTTGTTTGATGCTTAGATTTTCATTTGAACTGTTAAAAATAAGCACTAATACACTAAAAATACTGTTGCACTCCAGACAATATAAACATTGCTCTCAATTTAATTATAAGTGTGTGTCTGAAAAAAGGTTCCATTCTTGGGTGAATGATCTTTATATCAATGTTGTCTGAAACAAAGAACAATAGTGGATTAAAAATCAATTTACAGGGAAAGGGGATTTGTTAAACTTCAAATGTTGCACTCCAGACAAACATGGGTGGATGTATTTAATGACCCATCAGGAGGTGGTGTTGTTATTAGAATATTGAGTACAATATTTTTCATATATAATTGATATTTCTCTACATTAATAAATGTAAATATGTAATTTTTCACACATAGAATTTTCACAGTATTCATTTATTTGCAGTTTTTCTATTTTTGCTGTCGCACTCCAGACATGGGACTCCAATTGTTCTTGTGCCAACCGCAGCAACACATTTGCTAATATTCACAAATCAGATACTGAATTCCTAACTCAAGATGATAAACTTTAAGTGAAAAGTCTTACTTTTACACAGATATCATTATTTTTTATTTTATATGTATTTAAAAAAAGGAGTGTTAAAAAATATGTCACAAAAAAGTGTTGCACTCCAGACATTTTTGGCATGTTTTTCGGGCATAACTTTTTAACCAATAAAGATACATTTTTGCATGGACATTCAACATACCTCTACACATTAATTGATATAATCTTTTGTATCAAAACTTTTACAGTTCTCAGTCTAGACAACAAAATATGCATGGTGCCATTTTTTTTTAATTCACCCACATATAGATTTTCAAACTTTAAAAAATACTGTTTGACAGCTTGATATCATAGGTAGAATGCTGAAAAAAAATCAATTCTATAGAGATTGAGAGATTACCCACTGACTATAAAACATTTTTAAGGATACTTAAGTATAATAATAGAAGATAGATGTAACTTTTGACAAATCTCTGTGAAAATACCATGTGCACTTGTTTATATGTTACTTAGAATTCTGACAAAATCTAAAGAAAAAGATATTCTGAAGGGGGCAAGACATTCCCTCTAGTCAAAACTGTCTACAGACAAACTGACTGACAGATGGATTGAAGGTGAAACTAATATATCACATAGCATTGTAGCAGGGTATACTAAAGACATCATGATCATACAGAAAATACATGTATATGAACTGCATTTTTATTATTAATTTGTAGTGTAGCACTATAAATTTTACAAATTCCGATACACAAAACAAAAGTCCACAAAACTTGGATCCAATGAGTAGTTTTTAAACGTATTATTACTGCATGTACTGTTTCCTATCCCTTATGTGCTTTTGCATTTGAGTTTTTGCTACTTATTGAACATTTTAATGATGCATTCAACTTGTAATCATATATATCATAGTTTTTTTATTAAATACTCATTTACATGTACCTACTTCTTCCGCACACATGTTAAAATCAAAGTGCTTAAAGCCCTAATAGAAATGTTGCTTTAGTTCAAAGATTTAAGTAGACTTGATACAGCCCCTCTTTTCGCTTATATATTATTTTTATTTTGCTATAAAAGTATACAGTATACTATCCACACTTGTTTACACTCAAACAGTGTTACAAATATTGAAAAAAAAAAAACAAGATGGGAGCAGTCAGAAACGACACCTAATCCCCTCGCCTGCAGCAATTCAATTTCCAAATTCAGCTTAAGTTTCAAAATATTAATTCTGAAAAGCAGCACCACTCTCAATGAGGCATCCACTAACCTAAGATGAATGATGCAGTATCTCAGATATGAACACAGCAGACTATAACCTGAGTCACTGAAGCATAAAATGTAGGTCAAAGTGACCCAATTATCATCTGAAGCAGCATCACTCTCCAAGACACATCCACTGACCAAAGGTGATTGATGTGCCAAATGTAATTTCTCAGATATGAACCTTAATTCAACCTTTAACCTTAGTCAGTGAAGCATAAAATGTAGGTCAGAGTGACCCAATTATCATCTGAAGCAGCTTCACTCTCCATGAGGCATCCACTGACCAAAGATGATTGATGTGCCACATGTAGTTCCTCAGATATGAACCTTAACACAACCTTTAACCTGACTCAGTGAAGCATAAAATGTAGGTCAGAGTAACCCAAATATCATCATCTGAAGCAGCATCACTCTCTATGACGCATCCACTGACCAAAGGTGATTGTAATTTCTCAGATATGAACCTTAATTCAACCTTTAACCTGAGTCAGTGAAGCGTAAAATGTAGGTCAGAGTGACCCAATTATCATCTGAAGCAGCTTCACTCTCCATGAGGCATCCACTGACCAAAGATGATTGATGTACCACATGTAGTTTCTCAGATATGAACCTTAACGCAAACTCTTACCGGAGTCAGTGAAGCGTAAAATGTGGGTCAGAGTAACCCAAATATCATCATCTTAAGCAGCATCACTCTCTATGACGCATCCACTGACCAAAGATGGTTGATGTGCCACATATAGTTTCTCAGATATGAACCTTAATGCAAACTTTAACCTGAGTCAGTGAAGCGTAAAATGTAGGTCAGAGTTACCCAATTATCATCTGAAGCAGCATCACTCTCCAAGATGCATCCACTGACCAAAGATGATTGATGTGCCACACGTAGTTTCTCAGATATGAACCTTAACGCAAACTTTAACCTGAGGTGGGACAAATGGACGGACACTCGGATGGACACTCAGACGGACTGACGGATGGGCGAGATGCTATATCCCCTCCCCAACTCCATTGGGCGAGGGGATAAAAAAACTAGAGATGTCGCCGAATGGCAACTAATTATGTCCCCGCTAAGTGAACAATGAATCAATATGGCAAGTGCAAATTTAAGTGTGCATGGAAGCAATACAGGTGTTGACACAGTAAAAATATGGACACAAAGATATACCTCTTCCTTTTTTCCACAAAATATACAAGTGAAATTGTGTGCAAAAAAATCATTTCTATGGATGCCAGGCAACCTTTCTGTAAAGTTTCATCCATTTTTAGACCCTTTGAATTTTCCCTCCTTTTTCCAGTTTCCATGGAAACGGCAGCCATTTTAAAAATTTTGAGAACCAAAATCATTTCTATGGATGCTAGGAAACCTTCCTATAAAGTTTCATCTAATTTGAGGCACTTTGAATTTTCCCGCCTTTTTCCTAGTTTCCATGGCAACGGCAGCCATTTTGAAAATTCTGAGACCAAAAATCATTTCTATGGTTGCTAGACAACCTTCCTGTAAAGTTTCATCCAATTTGAGGCACTATGAATTTTCCCACCTTTTTTCAGTTTCCATGGCAACCGCAGCCATTTTGAATATTCAAAAGATGTGTGTGTGTACATTTACTTATTGTAAGTTAGATTCCTTTAAAGTAGTTGGGATTTGGTTGAAATGTGTCTGAAAAACATCAAAAGTTGAGTTTTAATTCGTACGAACAGACGAACAGACGGACGGACGAATGAACAGATGGACGGATGGACAGACAAGAATAAAACAATATGCCCCGACTTTTAGTTGCGGGGCATAAAAATACATGTAGCAGGCACAGCATATAAAAATTCCTGACAAGTCAATACTATTTGAAGTAAATACAAATTCTGAAGACCTCCAAATGTCACCTGAATAAAACAATTCATTCAAAAAGTAACGATTTGTACGTACATAATGATTATCTCCTTTTCTATATGTAAACTGAATTCCCGGGACTTCACTCCAACATCACATTTTCTGTTTAAAAAGTTACTACAAGACTAGAATTTTCAAGGAAAATTAACAATTATTAATGTGGACTAAAAGTCTGTAAAGGAATAAGCAACAGGTTATTTTCATTTCAGTGTTGAAAAAATACGGTGTCTAAAGCCCAAGATACACGACTTCCATTTGGAATATTTAAATTTTGGCTTGTCAAAAAATCAACCCAGAATAAGGCCTCTAAAAATGCGAAGACAGTGAAACACAAAATTCACACGTTGAACTAAGCTTTCGTCATTCTACTTTCGTTTTGTCCAGTTAGCACTTGTTAGGCATGCGTCCATACCAGAAATTTGTTTACATGCCCAAGCAACAGAAACCCTCTCGTGTTTATGTAAAATCGTTTCCCTGATAGAATGTTTTATCCATTTTAATTGCAGGATAACAATTATATCATCAAAGATGCTCTTTATTTAATCCGTTGAAGATTCCGTCTAATGACAAAACATTCTTCCGAAACCATCCGAAGTTTCCCGATGATAAATTTTCCGTTAAGGGGGGTGGGGAATCGTTTTTCTTGAATAATTCTTTTAAATGATCACCAAATTCTTTCAAATCTATGTGAATTACTTTATTCTTACACTAACTCATTGTTTAAATTCAAAAATATGATTTTGGTCAATGTGGTTTTTCCAATTGAAGCACCAGTTTTTCTTCATAGTGCATTTCAATTGACAGGGTCATGACATTAGAAAGCGTTGCAATGCAACCTTTCTAAAAAAGTCCAATAATAAATTCTTAATAAATATGGCCTATTTATAGACTAAAGAGACAACCTCCTTACATATAATTATGAAAACAAACTCGTAACATATTAACATAATCTATTTCAACTTAAACTTTTTGTCTCAAAAGAGCCAGCATCTTTCATGAGAACAAACTGTTGCTAGTGTACATTTAATAATCAATTGTATGGAGTAACAAAAGGAATGCAGCTGTACTATAAATAACTGTAATACTTTACCTCCTCTTCCTGTCTCTGTAATGCTCTCTGTCTCAGTAAGGCTCTCCTTCTCTCTATTTCCTATAAAATACAAATTCAGTCATAATTAAGACATTTCTACCTGGAATCAATTCCACTGAATCATCTACATAATAAAACACAATATTGTAAAACAGTTAAGGTTCCTAGATGAAGGATCTAGTATCTCAACTTCTAATTCTAAGCTGGTATAATAGATGGAGAATGCCGAATTCTGAAAAGTATAAAATATTCCAAATCTGGAATTGTACCTGTCTAAAAATAAGAATTATGCCTACTGATTCATATCAGAAATGGAAATGCATGCATGAATTATCCTGTCAAGAAATATAAATCATTCACATATTATTTTTGATTTGCAATATATGCTATATACATGTACATGCATTTGTCAGTATATGTCATATTGAAAATTATTATGCAGCATCTACTAATGTATGTCTGTATATATTTATTTATATTTATGTACACCTGTTACACAGTATTCTGCAGGTGAGTTGATTCTAAATGGCTGTACATGTATATAAAAGTATATTTTTGTCAAACAAATAATGTCAAAATACTAGCCTCTGTAGGTTTATTAAAGTTTTTTTTAAATGCTTACCTCTTCATCTAGATCCTCATTTTCAGCATCACTGTCCTCCTCTTCCCTCCTTCCTCTTGCCTCTGTTTCAGAATCTGATCCTTCTTGTATTAATTCTGGTTCAATGACTTCACGTCTGTGCCTTGTCACTCTGAAATGAAAATTTCAAAATTGTATGAATCTAATGCCGTATCTTACCACCATATACTGAAAACCAGGAATTTTTTGCGGCAGTTTAATTTTCGCATTTGGAATGGAAGGGCAAATATAATTGTCTATTATTGAAGTCAAAGGTCAACAATTTGGGAGCGTGAATTCAAAACTGGGCGAACTAAAATCCTGTCAATTTACCGCAATAAAGACGGCGCAAAAATTTCTCGGTTTACAGTAACCATGATAACATTCAGTTTAAGTTTGACATTCCATCTAAAACATATTAAGGCTTCTATGGCCATGTCATGTAAAGGCTGTTGGTGATCTTGTGTATTTCCAAGTAACCTGATATGAAATACATATGGTCAGTAAGTGATGTCTTTCAACCACTCAACTATTCAAAAGTTAATCTAAGGTAGCTAAATAATCTATAGGTTCTCATATTTTCATTTTTTACCAACTTGCATCATATGGAATTTTTATGAAATAGGGAATTTTCTGGTAGTTGAAACTTATTAATCTTGAATATAAATATCTTGCAATACACAGGCCACCATGAATTATATAAAAAATAGAAGATGACAATGCCACACCCAAAAGAAACATTTATGAGCGCTTTCATTTACTTTGCAAGTAAATGAAAACTGCATAGATGCTAAATCTTTAAAAGTTGAACATTTATCCAACTGTTTCATATGAACAACAAAATAGGAGATAAAACACAAAAAATACATATAAAAATTTGGGGAGAAATGAGCAATAGCTAAGTCAATGAAAAATTGGAAAGATGTACATGTAAGTCTTCTTCCTTTCGTTAATAAGCAAGTAAAACATGCACAAACTAAAATTCTTTTACTAAAACAATGATGGGTAAAAGATGTTTTTTTTTTCAAAATAGAAGAATACATGCACTTTTAAATACATGAGCTACAGCTATTTTGATCAATTTCACCCTTTCATATGTCGTTTGTCTATGATAGACCAATGTTCAAAAATTCTACCTGTCGTCATCGTCATCATCACTGTCCTGAGCTGCCTCCCTTTCCTGCAATCTTCTCAACCTACGATCTTTAATTTCTGGTTCCTTCTCTTGCTCTTCAACTGGTTCTTCTTTAGGGGCTTTTTTTTGTCGCTGAAATTCAAACTCGTCTTCACTTTCTTCACTGCTGCTATCAGCGGCATAATCAGGTCTGTTGAAATAAAAAATCAAAGCGTCAAAACGCAGTATTCCTGTTTTCTAGCTTTATGATCGCATGCAAGAAAGAAATTTACAGCTTTATACTATACATAGTGTTTGCAACTAAAGTAGGGGCAGTAAATAAATCAACAGAAAGTTGGGGTTTTTTTTGGCAGAAACAAAGATCTACAGTTATGTTTATGTCATTGTTTCGGAGTCTGGTATTGATATGCAAGTCTTTAGATTTTCTCACTTGCATTTCATTTCTTTTTCTTTTATTTCATTTGGAATGAAAAACTGTTCTATCTTCTATAATAAATATCCAATGAACACAATTTACAACATGTACAATTGTTGCCTCTCTTAAGGAAACACATCTAGATTTTTTTTCTTCGATGAAAACCGAGGGCCATAGCTTCACAATGTTGCTCCGTGTGGGGTTTCAGGACATTTTATGTAACATAACCACTTTATTGCTGGGATTCTAGACTTCTGTGTTTATGTGTTGCAATGATGACCAGACAGTCATCAAAATTAAAAGTAAGATGATCAAACACAAGTATTTGGAACATCATTTCACAAGGCTTGACTTTACTGTATTATTTGTTTGATGCACATATAAAA
>MJUU01002810.1:54462-73321 GCA_002080025.1 Modiolus philippinarum | reverse complement strand
ATTTCTTTTTTAAATACAGGAAGTGACCTTCATTTATCTCCCTTTGAACAAGGAAGTAAACAAACCATTCATGTCTGGAACGATCTTTTTCAAATAAAACATGTGAAAAATATTTTCTTGAATATATAAGGTAACGAACTGATAATATTAACAAAGAAAACGATGTTTGTACATCCTGAACAGTGTTGTTGAAATAATTATTGTAATTTCCTTTCAAATCAATCAACTTTGATTTTTTTCATCAGACGATTTTTGAAGATGGTCGAAAAATTGAAGATATCAAAATTTTGACTTTTCTGAAAAAATGAAAAGTGTCGAAAATTTTGGCCGTCGAATAAATTGAGACAAGACGGTAATTAGTTCATTGAAGGTAAACATGGTAAACATTGCCATAAAAGTGATTATTTAAAATAAAGGCTAATCCATTAATTAGGTTCAATTAACGCTTCAGTGTGGATAATTAGGTTTAAATTAAGCATCATATAGTTCATTATTTTTGGATTTATATACTTTTAAGGGAATGGGGGTCATTGTGGGGCAACTCTTTCGAATGGGGGTGATTTCTATGACCTGCACAGTTGATAAGTCGGACGTGGGTCATATTCAAATTTTTAGCTGTTTTGCAGGTATGACCCGCAGAAAGCGGGAGGGTTGACACGTATGTATAATGCGTACTTGTTCAGAAATGGACTTTAACGCAAAATTAAACCAAAGTCACTCAAGCATAAAATGTAGGTCAAAGCCACCTAACTGTCAATGTTTTTGGGTAGTACTCATCAAGGCAATTAATTTGATGAAACATCATATTGTTGTAATGCGTAGTTGTTGAGAAATGGTTGTTGAGAAATGGACTTTAACGCAAAACTTAACCAAAGTCATTCAAGCGTAAAATATAGGTCAAAGCCACTGAAATGTCAATGTTTTGGGTAGTACTCATCAAGGCAATTAATTTGATTTATATATGAAACATCATATTGTTATAATGCGTAGTTGTTCAGCAATGGACTTAAATGCAAAATTAAACCAAAGTCACTCAAGCGTAAAATGTAGGTCATGGATCCCTAATTGTTGGTGACTGTTAGTTCTAATCAAGGTGCATGTACATGTACTCATGTAATATTATCAAAATACCACAAGAGGTTGCCAATATATGGACCTAAATGCAAAACTTAACATCGGGACGTAGGGACAAGGGTAAATCTATATGCCCCTTCCCTTTCGTGGCATTGCAGGGCATAAAAATGTCCTCTTTTTATTTCACAGTTGCTGATTTAGTGCAACAAAAGAATTAACACAAAGTGCCACTCAGTATGAATCATAAATTTGGAATTGCTCCAGTACATGAAATGTGACCAATTTATTACCCGCAAATGGAACAAAAGTTGACAAACTGAGGGTCAGATTATATTGTATCCATCTTTCATTGTCTTCTGAAGTGAACAACAAGATTCAAGAATTGGCAACACTGGGGTTGATGCGAATAGTTTTATAAATTGTTCTCCATTTTTTGAGTAGAAATGCATGGCTAGTAAGCAGCATAGTTCTAAAGTAAATATGCTCCTTGATGTAATGCTTGGGGATAACTTGCCTTTTTCATTCTTCAGAGGGATAGCTCCCGCTGTTGATTGAATAGGAACGTTGCTCGACATATTTGTACGATTAAATTTGCTCTAAAGATTACTCATTATTTTGTTCTTAATGTATATAAAACAAAGCATTCAAATCAAACATGTCAAATTAATTTGACATGCAAAACAACGTTCCTGTAATTTTTTTCCCAAAAATTTAAGTCTGTGTCAAACAATATCACATCAATTACTGGGAATGCTTCTGTATTAAAAAAACGCACTGGAGATACGCAAGTTATTCCATAATTCTAAAACAAACACGGGACCAAAATTCCGGACAGAATCGGCAGTGGCTACATTCACGTAGGTTGCTAAACCATATTATTTGCCTTGCACTTAAAACACGGCCACCAATCGATCTAAATCACAGCCAATGCTATGACAAAGGCTATATCCTAATTCTAGGGGGAGAAAAAAATACCCGACAGTTTTTCAAACCATAAAACACAAATGTTTCAAATGAAGAATAAAAGAAAGATTTTATTCCTCAATATCTATGGTGTTTGAAATAAGAATGTTAAGACGAAATAAGTTGAATGAATGATTTGGTAGAGGGGAAGAATCAGAATCAGTATATAAATCACATTCTTATAGAAAACAGTGTCTTAGTGAGTAGAGGGGGGAGAATCAGGATCAGTATATAACGGACACTTTCCTATAGAAAACAGTGTCTTTTAGTGGGTAGAGGGGGAAGAATCAGGATCAGTATATAAGACACTTTCCTATAGAAAACAGTGTCTTTTAGTGGGTAGAGGGAGAAGAATTAGGATCAGTATATAAGACACTTTTCTATAGAAAACAGTGTCTTTTAGTGGGTAGAGGGGGAAGAATCAGGATCAGTATATAAGACACTTTCCTATAAAAAACGGTGTCTTTTAGTGGGTAGAGGGGGAAGAATCAGGATCAGTATATAAGACACTTTCCTACAGAAAACAGTGTCTTTTAGTGGGTAGAGGGGGAAGAATCAGGATCAGTATATAAGACACCTTTCTTTAGAAAACAGTGTCTTTTAGTGGGTAGAGGGGGAAGAATCAGGATCATTATATAAGACACTTTCCTATAGAAAACAGTGTCTTTTAGTGGGTAGAGGAGGAAGAATCAGGATCAGTATATAAGACACTTTCTTATTGAAAACAGTGTGTTTTAGTGGGTGGAGGGGGAAGAATCAGGATCAGTATATAAGACACTTTCTTATAGAAAACAGTGTCTTTCAGCGGGTAGAGGGGGAAGAATCAGGATCAGTATACAAGACACTTTACTTTAGAAAACATTGTATTTATTAATTACGCAAGTGCATTATCCTACTGTCTGAAAGGGTTTTCTTTGGGGCTATATATAAAAAAGGGGGCTTGGTATTTTTGGGGGGTTTATGTAAAGAAAAATAGAAATATTTCGTTATCATTCACCATAAATATATACTTATTTGAGATTCTAAGAGGGGAAGAATAAACTTCCCCCTCTGGTGGGTACGATAAAAAGTATTAATTATCTATGATTAATCAGGCGTCAATAGTAATCAGTAAATGTTTTATTATGATGGTATAAGTAGCATTGAACAATTTATTTACATGAAATGTAAAGATATTCTGATATTTAGTCGAAAGGGGGAAGAACAATCTTCCCCCTCTGGTGGATACAATAAAAAATTCTATCTGTGTAAAAATAAGAGTCAAGACGAAATAAGCTGCATCAATTATCACAGCTATTGTATTAAATAGTAAAGAAATATTTAAACATATTTCTCATTTAACAGTGGTGAGATCAAACTCCCCCCTCTCGGGGTACTATGAAAATATAATTTGTCAATAGTAATAATTAAGACGGAAAAAGTAGCGAACAAAGTGGTGAGCATTACTCTTTTCATTCAGACAGGTGAAGTGTAAAATGATTTTTCAGAGACTCGTCTATAATTCTATGTACCAAGTTAATTTCTCGTTGTGAGTGGTCCCCGTTTAAATTAATACTACTTATTTCGTCGTAAGTATCAAGTATAAATACGACAGATACTACGATATAAGAATATTTCACAAAATGAAATCTTTCCTTTATTCATTTCTAACGAATAGCCAATAATTCAGGATAAAACCCTTTCCGAGATTTTTCTTCCCCCTTTTCAAATTTGAGGGGGAAGAATAAGGATAGTGATGACAAGAAAAAGTTTAGAGGAACGTCCGGATATGAATTGGAGGAACCTTACAAAATGGAAAACAAAGCTCTTTATTGGTGTCGTGCAATGAACATTATGAAGCATGAATTTTAAAAATCAAGAATGTCATCATACATGGCCGTGTAAAATGTAAACGACCAGATACATTTTAGTAAACATAATGTTTAATATAGGCTTTTATCCATGATAAAGATAAAAAACAAAACCAGGCAAATCATAATAAATAATAAGAAATCGATTGAATAAAACATAAGTTTTCGATAAGATGTTAGTAGGATTAAATATACCTAAATATATGTATAGTCTTGAAAAGCTTCAGCTGGGTGGTGCTCACCTCCAGATCATACCTCCTTCCCCGCCTCGCTTGAGCTTATTGATCTTCTGGATCTGCCGATTCGTGAGCAGCAACGTATCGTTGCCTGAGAGATTCTCGTGCGAGAGGCGGATGCTCACGGGGCATGGCTTGCGCTTGGCTGCGAGTCTGAGGTTATCCTTCTGGCTTGAGCTCAGGTTCAGACCATACTCGGAAAACGTCATTTATTTATATCTCGCGAAGATGAAAGCGTATGGTCAAGTGCTCGCAGCGGAGATCGATGGGCAGGCTATTCTGATCGGTGATATGCGTCTCCATAGAGTGGATGGTATTCACGGTCACCGGGAGGTAAATCAAATTCTTGGGATTCTGGACGATCTTCATACCGGGGGAGACATTTGGGAAAAGCTATAGATGACGGGCTGCTGCACGCCGTCGACGTAGCTTCCACTGATGATATCGCTATTCACCAGGATGCTTTTGACGTTGATGATATTCACGATACTCTCACTCTTGAAATATCCATTGGTCTTGGGATCGTAGATATAGGTCTCATCGTTGACTCCCAGGACGGTTCAGATGCTATTGGGGACGTTGAAATTTACTTTGTAGTGCTCACGTAGGATGGGGACGGCTCTCAGAGTCGCTCGGTTGGCCCCGATGATGATCTTGGCGCCGTGGCCATTTTGACGCATACGTGTCTGGATCTCGGCATTGATATCATCGATATCGTAGGATCCGGCCTTCAGGGTGATGGAAAACCAACGCGCGCCATCGTCGGGGGAGTAGGAAAAGACGCGATTTCTCTCGTGAATATTGGGGAAGGAGTAGTTGGTCTCAAGGTTGACCAAGACCATTTCATAGCCTTTGGGGGGATCCAGACGGATGGGCTGATGGAATCGCGTGGAGATCCGGCCGCCCCGCCCGGAGATGACCAGAATCCACGCTGGGGGGACGTATTCTTGGCGATCTGCTGAAGCTCGGTCATTTATATATGGCTCAGTAGACGACGCTCATCTTGCGGCCATCTGATTCGAATTGGAGGATGCGATTGGAGATGACCAAGGCGTAGGCTTTGGTATTGGCGGCGACGTTCTGATCGAATCTTACCTTGATAAAGACGTCGATCGTCGAGTCCTTGAGGCGCTCCCTCTGCTTGGAGACGTCGAATACGAAGAGGGGATGGAGATCCGTGAAATCGGCGAGGGTGTTGCCTGGATTACTCACCAAATGATCCATATTGAAGAATTTCCAGCGGAAATCGGCGGCTTCCTTATAGAGCCTAGAGATCTTCTGATTCGTGAAGGAGGCACGATGACCCACGGCAGGATATCTCTGGGAATTCAAAGTGACCCAGATATCATTCACGCGGCAGTGATCGAAGATGGCGGGGTTGGCTTCTTGATCGTTACTCTTATCGGTCTGGAAGGCGACGATCACCCATCGGGGTCTTTCGGGGCTGCTTCGGGTGGAGAGGCGCCAGGCGAATCGCACTGCCTCATGCGGAAGCCGATATGTAGCTTCACCTTGCCCTCGATGGTCTTATAGAGCCGCAGCTTCTGGTAGTCGGAGGGCATCACGTGGGGGACGAAACAGGAGAGATTGCTGAGGACGATCTTGCCAGGATCGTTGATATTGGTATCATCCCGGAAGATGGCGTCATTATCCGATGCGCGGACGAAAGTGAGCCCATACTTGAATCCGTAGACCAGCTTTTTGTAATCCTGGGCAAAGCCGAAGATATGCTTCAAGAGGATGGTGAAGGAGAAGGATCCCTTATTGGCGGACTTAGCGATGACGTAGGTCTTGCGCGCGGCAAATCCCAGATTCTCGGCAGCGGCCTCTGCGGAGGTATCCTTGACCCATAGCTGGTTGAGGCCTTGGGACTTGGAGAAATCGTGGGGATACGTGAGAAGGTCCAGAATGGTGGTGGCGACCCGGGGATCGTTCAAGTGCTCGATCGTCTCCCCGGAAAGCTTGTAGGTGATGGATTTGAAGAGGTACATAATCGCATTGATGAGGGAGATGAGATTGGAATCAGCAAAGGCCGACCCATCACCTTTTTGGAGTCTTTCTTCCAGCAAGAGGTAGCTATGGGATGGATGGAGGAAGAGATCCTGCGACTCGATACTGAGGCGGATCTCGGTGCCGGAGCTATTCAGCTGCGTCCCGGTAATGGGATGGTATTCGTTGAATTCGTACTCCTGGATACTTTCGTCGAAGACTAGGTTTTCACGGAGATTCATCATCTCGGCCATTTATCTCTAGGAATGCACGCGTGCGATGCCTGCGCCTGCGATGAGATTATGGATATTCCCCTCGTGCTTGGAAAGGATGGGGGCGGCTTTCGGTGGAATCTTGGGCTTGGGTTTGGAAGGGATCTTGCTCACCAGATGATCCACGACTTTGGTGGCACCCTTCTCTACTCCATTGATGGCTGCATTGGTGGCGGCGGTGGTAGCCTTCTTTCCCATTGCCTTGACGGCGGCAGAAGTGAAGACTCGCGCGAGCAGATTCTTCACGGTATCGAATATTCCCCGACCCCGACCGCATATTTGCGGCGATATCCGTGCTTCGTGACTAGCATAGTTTATTTAAGGATATTACGATGAAGGCGCTTATATCTGGCATTATCGATATATTTTCCACTTCGGAGGGCGTCGAGGATGGCTACGATGTCATTGCGGACGCCGGTATTCCCAGCCTTGAAAGCCTCGGCGCATAAATCTCGGTCAGCTGCGTCGGGTGTGATGGAAGGAAGAGCATTCCGCTCCCTTTCTTATCCTCATCATAGATATGGGATACGATGGCCCTCCACTTGAAGCTGCGGTTGGACTTGGGCGTCTTAGCTTGGAGAGGGCGCTATTATTTTGGTAGATCGCATAGGTCTTCTTCAGGATATCGCCGTATAAGTCTCCAGATCGTCGATTTCGTAATCTTTTGGCCTCTTCATCACCATGAGCTCCCAGAGCCCAGGTGTCCCCTTATATCGCTGGCCATTAATCAGATCGTCGCCGTCGAAAGTGACCG
Organism: Modiolus philippinarum; assembly: GCA_002080025.1. Taxonomy (NCBI): domain Eukaryota; kingdom Metazoa; phylum Mollusca; class Bivalvia; order Mytilida; family Modiolidae; genus Modiolus; species Modiolus philippinarum. Next base: position 66,183 of record MJUU01002810.1, on the reverse strand, counting down.
GAGCATTCCCGATGAAAATTCCGCCACTCTTCGATCTCAGCCCAAAGGTATGATCTGCCCGATTGGTCATGCTCATCTGAAGATGGTGCTGCGCCCGGGTCCTAGGATGGTGCTGGGATCCTCTTCGATAGGAAGTGGGTCTACAAAGTCTGGAGGAGGGGCAAGGCAGGGATCTGGGGTGGGAGCGGCAGATTCTTGGTGATCTCCTGGGCCTCCACTACGGGCTTGAAGAATCTGCCGAGGTCTCGAAACAACCCCAGCTAATCCAAGCGATCCTTCAGCTGACTCGCCTTGATATTCTGCTTCACGTCGTGCAGCGATTTGGCAGGAGCACCGCGCTGCTCCTTGCTCGTGATCTTGATAAAGCTCATTTATATAGGGTTGCCTACGATCATGGCTTTTCGGATACCCTGGGAGCATTTGAAAAGGCAGACGACCTCACCACCATCGGCCGTACTTGGCAGCCCAGGCGACGGTCTCCGAGCGTGAGAGGTTCAGGGGTGGGCGATTGGGGAAGCGATTGGCGATTGAGGAGACGTTCGGGGGAGTGTTTGGCTATGGACGATGGAGACGGCAGGCGGTGGATCCCTTTGGACAGGTTTCATGCAGATTCTTCCGGTCTTGCACTTGTGCTGGCAGCGAACCTTCAAAGATAGGGTGATATGCTTCTTTCACATATCCTTTCCCGGTCGGCAAGGAAGCTGGCATGAATGAACTCTCATCACCTTTTGACCACAGGAGGGCAGGGGCAAAGGACGGGGTTTGGTGCTATATCTCCCCAAGGTGCTGATATCGTCTGAGGCATGACGGGGTATGAGTCATACCAATCCGCACCTCCCACACTCTCCAGCCTCCATCTCCATTTCTCCGTGCTTGCACGGGCATCGGCATTCACCACTTCCCGCCAGATTGGCTTGCAGGCGCTGGGAAATGCAAGAATGGCAGATATCACCGGACTTCACCAGACCGACTCTTGGATCATCCACTCCGCACCAGCATCGCCCACGATCCTTGAATTGCTTGAGATGATGCTCGAGCGAGCACCTGCGGCAGAAATTTCTCAAAGGGATGATCTGCTATACGAATTGGGTCAAGAGAAAATTTTTCATCTTGGGTTTCATAATTTATCTGGGACTACGAAGAATTCATCTAGTTTGGATCGATATCTGCCGGCTTCTCGGGGACTGGTCAGATCGATGGTCACGAATCCGTGGGGCTCCGACCAGCATCGGCGGCAGAGGGTCTTGAATTGGTCGAGTGATAGGTCCATGCAGAAGTCGCGATGGTTATGGCCAAGATTCCAGTCGTCCTGGCGGAAGAGACAGATGAAGTTGGCATTCTCCCGAATGGTCTGCCGCGGCAGCTTGAAGTAGCTCTGGCAGAGGTAGAAGCAATCGACGTTATTATGGCGACCGCGCACGTAGTAATCCTCGCGCTAATTTTGCTTGCTCAGCATCAAATCGTCGAAGACCATCAGATTCTTATCCGTGGGATCGAGCTCGCGGGGGTCGGGCACGTCACCGTCCTGCTCGAAGAAGGAGCCCTCGATCCCACCTGACCCTCGGGTAGATCTAGCAGCGGATATTCATCCTGCAGGGTGAGAAGCTCTCGGATGGCCTCTTTGGTCAAACCCTTCTCCAGCGCCGCTCGCAAGAGCTGATAGATGGGCTGATGGAGAGATTTCCCGAAGTCGTAGAGGCGATCGTAATCCAGCCATCCGGAGAAGATTGTTCAGCACAGTGGTCTTGCCGCAGCCCGACTTCCCAACGATCAGACCGTGAATCGATCGCTTGATTAGGAGATAGTGATTGCTCCTGATGGGTGCGGCGGCATCGTAAGAGATATCGTGCACGTCCATTTATATAGATAAAGTATGATCTACTGCGTGAAATGCCGAAAACCCACCGATACGCTCGGGGTCCGCGAAGTGGTGGCAAGCAATGAAAGGCTGCGGAAGGTCGGAACCTGCGCCGTCTGCAGCTCCCAGAAGTCCTAATTTATCGCTGCGTCGGGATCCGGGCTCTGGAATAAGATGCTCAATCGCATACCCGTGGAAATGCACTTACCGGGGCATAATTTCACCGGACCCGGCATCAAGCTTCATAAGCTCTGAACACAGACGGCACCCACAAGCCCTGGTCCATGCCAATCAATCGCGTGGATAAGGCATCCTATCACCACGATCTCTGCTATGCTCAACATCAGGATACGGCCGCCTGGAATTCCATCTGCGATAAGAGCATGCTCAGGCAACTGGACGGCATCCGGCAGCCCACGGCCCGGGAGCGCATGGATTGAAGTATCGTCAGACCCATCATCGGCACCAAGGCCCGATTTGGGCAGGGGATTAAGAAAAAAAAAGGGGCGCTGATCCGACCAGCTAGCCGAAGAGCTGCATAAGCCCGTCCGTCGCAAATTTCAGAAGAGGCGCGTGGTGGTGGGCGGAGTGGACGATACCTGGGCAGCCGATCTCGTGGATATTAGCGCCTTCGCCATCAATAATCGACGACTTCTCCAAGTATTTCTGGCTGTTGCCGCTCAAGGATAAGAAAGGATCACGGTTCACGATGCCTTCCGGACCGTCTTCAAGGATCGCACTCCACACAAGCTATGGACGGATAAGGGATCCGAAGTTTATAATCGGATGATGAAGGATCTGCTCCGGAAGCATGACATCGATCTCTACTCCACGGAGAATGAGGAGAAATCGAGCGTCGTCGAGCGCCGGAATCGCACCATGAAGGAGAGGATGTTCAAATATTTCTCGGCCAATAGCACGCGCGCCTACCTTCCCATCCTGGAGGATCTGGTGCGGAAGTATAATACCTCCAAGCATCGATCCATCAAGATGACGCCCATCGCCGCAAGCCAGAAGGAGAATCATGCGAAGGTCTTCTGGAATCTCTACGGAGATCTTCGGCCCGTGCAGCCGCCGCGATTCGAGTCCGGGGATAGAGTCCGGATCGCCAAGAAGGGCATCTTCGTGAAGGGATATACGCCCCGCTGGAAAGAGGAAGTCCTCACCGTCTCGCAGGTCCAGGGCACTCAGCCGCCGACATATCGTCTGAAGGAATTCCATGGTCAGGAGATCCAGGGATCCTTCTATGAGCCCAAGCTCAAGCGCACCGACCAGGACGTCTATCGCATCGATGATATCCTGCGGGGCGAACCAGAGGAGGGGTCAAGGAAATCTTCGTGAAATGGTTGGGCTATCCAAAATCATTCAGTTCATGGGTCAAGCAATCCGACTGGCAATAATACCCAGCAGGCTTTCCGGTTTCGATCGAGGGAGACCAAAAAGTCTTGATTTACGCATTCTTTAGCTCGACGAAGAGCCTTAATGCGTCAAGATCCGCTTGCAGGCAGTCGTAGACGACTTTGGTGATGGGCTCATTATCCATCTGGGGGAGTGGCAGATTTAGCACGCGATACTTTTGCTTATCGATATCCGCGTCTCTCCGGCCGACATTGGTATTGCTGCAATCCGATTTATCCACCTTCGAGTCCAGAATCTTCCTCAGGGCCATGACGTCATTCTTCTCGGTCGTCTTCAGGTGCCGCACCTCCTCCTGCAGTTTGACCATCTTCTCCTCCAGCTTATCGTCCGCGGCCTCGAGCCTCTTCTGGGATTGCTTCACGAATCTCTTCGTCGACCCGTCATTATCCTTCTCCGGATACTTGAGATTGACGATGCGATTGAAATTCGTATCAAGATTCTCTTCGATCTCTTCCTTGCGGTTGGCCCCTCTGGCGGCTCCCACGCTTAGACCAAATTTATCGACCATACTTTATCTATAGCAGGGAGAAGGCGACGTCCTCGAAGGACCAGCCTTCCGATAGTCGCTTCAAGACGTAAAGGCAGAGATGGCCGCAGATGACCGATCCGCGGGGCTGCACTTCGTCCGTATTATGATCGATCGGTAGGCCCAGATATCGTCTCAGCTCGGTAGGTGGCGGCAATCCATATGAGCCAAAGTAGATTCTCCGCTAGCGGTCTTTGAACCAGCACGTCCAGTGAGTCCCGTGGCCTGTGAGATTATCATGATTCAGGATGCCGCACTCGAGATCTCCGGGCTTGGCGGGTAGGCCGTCGCGCATGAAGATGATTCTGAAGAGAGGATATGCAGATTCTTCACCGCTCGCTCGAGCTCAAGATTGGTCAGGGGCTTATCCATTTATCTAGGGAGGGATGGGCATCTTCACCCGTGGCTAAGCCAGATTTTCCCGAGGCTCACGGGCCTCGAGAGGTTCTGGGGGTGGGAGGGGTGGGACGAAGCGACCGCCTCAGTCTTGGGCAATTCGGTAGTGGCCATGGGCGAGGGTGCTGATGCCGTCGGGTAGGATGTGGCGCTTATCATCATTGGCGGAGAGAGATTTCTTGCACGTCTCGAGCGTCAGGACCTGGTGGAGCCGGCTCCGGATAATATTCATCGAGCGATATTTCTCCTTTCCCGTATTCAGGCACTCCTTATAGTCGGCGAAGGTCAGATTGGTCTCGACCACGCTCTTCTTCACGCCCTTAGCCTTCTTGCAATCTCCACGATCCACTTTGAAGGCATATGCTTTCGGTCGGAGACCCACGTACTCGGTCATCGGGTGGCCGCCGCACTCATCTTTGAATTTTCCGAGCACTTTCTTATTCACGCCGGCCTGGATCCCGGGGGCATGGTCTGGGGCATAGTTGGACGTATCGAAGCACTGCTGCACGCTCTCCGCCATATCCTTGTATACGTCCGCCGTCTGGATATCGCAGATCAAGCTATCGGTATCCGTGTAGCAGATTCTGAGTCGGTCGCCGTACCGAGGCTTGAGGTAATCGTAGACGAATTCGCCCGAGCATATCTCTGTGACGCCAAGGTCAGACCCCCACAATCCCCTTCTCAACCATGAGTAGCATATCGGGGTCGGTGAGAAGCTCAAGCTTGATCTCGCTGACCTTGGACGCGGCGTCGTAAGCTAACCCTGGCGCTGTGTAGTAGTGTGCCGGATCGAGCCCATTGTGCTTCATGCAGATCTCGCGGAAATTCTCGAAGACGTCCGTGAGCAAGGCCACGTCAGTCTCGAGATAGAGATCGTGATAATCGCGCATGGTCTTGCATCCATGCAGAACCTCTGAGCATGAACGTAATCTTCCTCGCTGATATGCTCACCGGTGAGAGTGCTGAAGAAGGCTTCCTTGGACGGCAGCTGGGTCTCCTGGAGCCTCTCGATCTATCCATATAGTCGTAGGGGTAGACGCCTTTGCGAAGAAGCAGGTCTAAGTGATGGCTTCTCTGCCCGATCGCCGCGTTGGGAATATCGTACCCTTCATCAATCTCCTTGACCGTAAAGGTAATATCCGCCCCGACGACTTCCTTCACCCCCTGAGAGCAGCTTTGGAGAATCTCGGGCAGCCTGGTGCGCGGGACCCCCTTCTTATGAATCATCAGCCCGTCGAATACGAGCGCCCCCCCCCCCCCCAGAGTGGGATGCGCATTCTTCATATCGATATCGATCATATGATCTGCTCATAGGGTATGCCGGATGCGGCGGCTGATATTCTGGAGGCCGATCTTCTTGCCCGTGCAATACCTCCCGAAGCCATGGCGCTGGTAATATCTCATCGGGCATTCCCCAAGGGCATTGGTGCGGGCCCAGTAATCTTTCAAGAGCGTCAGCTGAGCATCCTTATCCCCCTTCTCATCCTTGATATACCTACTCCCCAGCTCGTAGTCTTCCGGGTGCGTCACGATATGCCTCAGCTTTTCCCGGTCGATCACTTCGCGCAAGGTGATGCTTCGCACATTCTCCGATTCAAAGTGCCCGATCTTGAAGAGTCCCGATCCATCGGCTTGGCCTCAAATTCCCGCCTCATATTGGTGAAGGCATCGGCCGGCGTGGATTCTACTAGTTTCTGCAGGCTTGTCCCCATGAACTTTAAGCTATCGATGAATCGCAGGTGCTGATAGAACTTCTTCTTTTTTCCCTTCTTATCCTTGTATGAGCCGACCGCCACGCTCTTGGTGAATGAGATGTAGCGCTCCTCCGTGTTGGGGATGCATTCGATCTTCCCCTCAGTGGCCCCAGCGCCTTGATGAAAGATGGGCATCGTAGCCGGCCAGGTTATGGAAGATGACCGGGATGAATTTCGGTGCCTGATAGTTCAGATTGCACTCGTTGTGTGCGGCCCCCGGAATCTACCCGTGAAGTGGCAAGGGTCCCTCACCCTATCCTCCCCAAGCTCCTGGTCGCAGATGAAGCACTTGGTGGCTTCCGCGAAGGCGATCTTATCTTCATACGTCATCACCATGGGCTTCTTGAAATCGTTCTGCTGATAGATTTCCCGGATATCCTTCGTCAACCGATCCACGAAGATCTGCCCTACGTCCTCCCCTTCTAAGTTCTTGCTGCATGGTGTAGATCACCGGATCCTTGGTGTATACCGTCTCATCGAAGCACTTGATATGGTAGCAGAATCCCGATGGGACGTGCTTCTGGAGGATCTTGGTATGGGGTTTGGACGGCTCGCCCCCTTCTGCCTTCTGAATGGTAGTCATCATTATGCGCTCCAGCAACTGCACGATTCCATCTACGCGAGCCTTTGCCGGTTCAGGTCCCATCTTGGTCGTCAAGCACTCGAAGTATGCGTAGACGACGAATGGCACCTTCATCGACCGGGTGTGGTTTTGGAAGCGGACGTAGCTCCCCTCGCTCGGCATTTCGATATTCAGCGCCTTCTTCTGACCGCAATATTTCTTTTGCTGGTCAAGTTTATCTTGCCGAGTGAAGTAATTCTGGCATCGGCGGCAGAAGTAAGCTTCCCCGTCGTGATCGCTCACCTGCGCCGTCAAGAGCCGCAAGAGATTCTTCACCAAGCAGCAGTGCCGCGTCTCATCGTTATCCACTAGCATGAGATCCAGATGCTTTGTCCCAGCATCATTCCTTTCGGATATCCTCATTGGGTAGGTCCCGCCCTCCTTCCCCATATCGAATCCGTATACGTAGACCTTGATCCCCTCATTGAGCTTCTCGAACCTATCGATTGACCGGAGTGAGGCGGGGAAGTTGATGACGTCGAATCTGAGCTCGTCTGCCCACTTTTCATGCAGCTTGACTCGGCTGACATGTATCTTATCCACCTCCTCGTGATGGAGTGCCGAGAGGATCGCCCATTTGAAGCACTGCTGATCCTTATTTTGCACGTTCACTATTGCCTTTTTGGCAGCGAGCTTCTTGAGAAGTGGGATATATGAGCTTCCCTTGAAGGGCTTGTACTCATTCAGCTGAATCTACAGCTTCTCGACGCGCCCAAAGGTCCATCCGCTCCCCCAGCCTGGAAAGTTGCCAGGCTCTCAATGACCTTATCCTCCATCCACGCTATCACTTCGTCCAAATCTGCCGACTCGGTGATTACCATCAAGGCCGACCGTATTTTGGGTTGGCGTAGATATTTTTGAGGAGTTTCGATATACCTGCACCATCAATCTGAATGTTGTCAATGCTATCAGTTGTACTTTGACAAATGTTTGGGAAAGATGCCATGTTCTCATCTGTGAATACGGATTGAAACTGGTTGATCAATGCCTCGGCTTTTGATTCGTTATCCTCTTTTTTTTGTCCATTTTCACTCAATGTGGCAACGCCGACACTTTCCTGTTTTCTTTTTCGGTTTCATCTGGGACTAATATAATAGTCCCAGATTTAACATACCTTTAAAATTTTTTCGTGATACTAAATTTATGAGATGTGTCGTGGGATTTATCTGTATCGGTGATGTCAAGTAAGTTGTGAAGGTACTTCTTATTTTCTAAATTCGGTTGGTAATTTATATGTTTCCGAATTTCTTTAAATTTAGCCCAGTCATTATCATTTTGAGTTCTCTTTGCCTTATTGTATAAACGTTGTTTTTTTTTCTAAGTAGCTTGTTTGATTTCTGTTGTTATCCATGATATGTTCCATCTGCTGGTGAGTTTTTTCTGAGCTTTTTTTTATCAATCATAGTGATACCTGTGTAGCCTGTTTGGTCAACTCTATATGTCTTCTTTCTTTTTTTATTGGAGTCGAAAAGTCCATTTTCATGCACCCGATCATCGGTGTATTAAGGTTTATCCGAACACGTCCGTACACCAGTCCTGGGACTAATTAGTACCAGATCATTCTTTGATCCCGCTTTGTTTTTGCAAGGATTTGTATAGTCACTATACAAATCCTTGGTTTTTGCATGGGTATTAACTTCCATGTAAAGGGTAGGTACATATGTGCGGCTCTAAAGGGTCTACTTTTTAGGGTTGGCAAATATATGAAAAGGGTGGGAATTTCGGATGCTGTATATATGATAAGTACTTTCCACAAATGACATATATCAAAAGCCCCTATTTTTCTTTTTAACGGCAGTAACAAACCAGTTGTAACAGTGAAACCTCTTTGCACAATGCAAATACAGTACTATTATAGTATGAACAGTGAAGACTCCTATGAAATTTAAAGAATAGCTGCTGGGAAAACACAAATACAGTGGGACGAAGACAACCGATGGTCCCAAAATAATTGGCTTCAGCAACCCAAAACATATGGGTAGTATTTCAAGATATTATTCAAATCTAGGCAAACACTTGTTGATATAAGCTGTTTATTTATATACATATATGTATAAATATATATATGAATAGGTCATATAAATGTATTAGAAATATATAAATGGGTGTCATTTTTTTTTTGAGTAGGCATATATACCAATGGGGTAGGTGAAAAAATTGTGAGCCGCACACCCGTACCCAAAAATTCTTGAAGTTAATACCCCATGGGTTTTTGGTTTTCGGTCGATATTATAAAAATGTTAGTTCCAGCATCAGTTAAAATGAAACTTTGTCTTTTGCTTTTGGGGGGTTATTTTTCCGAGGATTAGCCCTAAGTAAAGACAGAGATGTAATTATATGTCTCTGTTAAAGATGATAATGGAGGCCTATGTAAATCGAATGCACAAACATAAATATAAACAATAAAGACATATTTTGTGTATTGATAGGCACTTCTTGGCAAATTTCCATTTAATATAATACTATAATGTAAAACGATTTTCTATTGGATCTTTTTGATGTTTATGAAGGTCACTGTTAGTTTCGTAATATAAAAATTCAACATTCAATAAATATTCTCGCACTCTTAAGGAGATTTTATTATGAAAGTAAATTTTGTGTCATTCACATTTGTATTTAATGCAAGCTTTTCCCAATAATTACGTTGCAAAATTAGATGTTTTCCAGTAGACCAATGAAATCTCACGTAACTAAAGGCAGTGACCAAAATACCGCGAAATGTTTTGATGATCTAGAAGTGAAGTGATTACAAAAAGAGAATATGTAAACCAAGGAATTTTGTCAAAATGATAGAATGACAAGTGTGTCTGACTATGGTTAAGAAAATGGGCGTTATGGATGCCTTTTCAAGTCCAAGACCCACCCCGAGATTCTTTCCAGAACCTCAAACTTTTTCAACGAAAAAGGTGAGACCCAAAATGGGAAAGTGAATGATACCACCCCATGAACTACAGGAGCTGGAAATTTTATCAGTATTTCATTCAACTTGAAATATGAAGCCCAACACATGTTGTTTCATGAACGGTAAACGGACAGAAAGTCACAGGACAAAAAGTCACAGGACAGAAAGTCACAAATTTCCTAGGACAAAAAGTCACAGGACAAAAAGTCACAATTAATATTTTTGCTTCATGTGTATGTACAGTAGGTGTAGAACAAAATGGTCACACAATTATATCAACTGACTCATGAAATTGAATATGATATTTATATTATCTTTGGACTACAGCAACTACATGTGGAATTTTATTGCTTTTATTTAGAAATAACATTTTACATATTAAATCGAAAAGCTGTGCTTCCTTTTTTCAAAACATATATGAATTTTCTTGGTATACTAATAGTTTAATGGCAAACTATTTTCTTTTTTTTAACTATAACCAAAACACAAATGATAACAGGGTACCACTTCTTGTCAAACAGGTGCCAATTAAGCAATAATTAATTATTATCTAAACATATATTGATTCAAATTATAATTATTGGTGTATCAATTAAACCCTACAATAACATGATAAGCCATACATGTAAAATAATTGGCCTTCATGATTATTTATTTCCAAAAAGGTTATTTTAATAGTAACGCTTAACTGCATGTCAGTGCTCAATACAGGAAATTATAGAATGAATATTCCTAGAATTTATGTCTTGAATAAACAGAATGGCGAGTCAAGATCATGAACCCATACATGCCATATTAAGACTAAAATTGAAGGAAATGCATTATATTATTATTTTTATCCTAATATATTGCTCAAAAGACAAAATTTTCAAATTGGGACTTTCTGTCTTGTGACGTTTTGTCCTAAATGTTTTTAATTTAAACTGTGACTTTTTGTCCTGTGACTTTTAGTCCGTGACTTTTTGTCTGTGACTTTTTGTCCTGTGACTTTCTGTCCTACATTCTCATGAACGTATCATGAGTAAAACGAACTGAAGTGCAACGGACAAATTTCAATTGCCTTTTCTGAAATAGTTATCTGACATTACAATTCAACTGCCTACATGATTTCACTTGACTCTACATAGTTATCTGACATTACAATTCAACTGCCTACATGATTTCACTTGACTCTACATAGTTCTTGTAAAGTGTTGGTTTAGGTGACATAAATACGCCAGGACTGACATAAATACCAATATGACGGCCCAACGGTCTAACATGGAATTACCATACGATACCATAGGATCTACTGTGGATGCTGGCTATCTGCCACTTTGTCCGCCTCTAATGATTCATCTGTCATATTCGTACACGACTTTACGTGACATTTCATGGATCAATTAACTTGTATGCCAACAATCCTTGAACACAAGGATTGTTAACAATCCTTGGATAAAAATTTTATCCAAGGATTCTATCCAAGGATTGTCCAAGGATTGTTCTAAATATTTCTATGAATTGCATTATACAATGTTATAGTGAAGATTTAATACTTTATAAAATGTTAAAAATTAATTCTATTATTTTATTTTTTAGTTTTTATACGACCGCAAAAATTTTTGCGGTCGTATATTGGTATGGAACTGTCGTCGTCGTCGTTGTCGTCGGCGTCGTCGTCGTGGTCGTCTGTAGACACTTTAGTTTTTGGTCAATAACTTTAGTTCCAGTAGATCAATCCTTATGAAATTTTAACATAATGTTCTTTGGTACAAAAGGAAGGTTTGGCTCAGTTTTGGTCATTGTTGCCCCACCCGTTTTTAAAAAAGGGGCCAAAAAGGGTTAAATTGGGTGTTTTCACATGTTNGTATCCAATGAAAGCTTAGAATTTTATTTAGCCCTGACTTCCAGTCGCTTCCGGTTTAAATTTGACCTTTAACAAAAACATCACCTTTGAACACTTCAATTGGAAAATTTTCAGGTAAATATTCGAAATACGTTTTCGCGACCTCGATATTTGAATTCATCAAACATTTTTACGTTTAGATGGCCTTTCTTTCCAAACTTTTATGACCGGGAACATATTTATTTTAGGATATTTCGAAGCGACCCTTTGCCGACTTGAACCATGGCGGAAACCTCCGTCCAACTGCAGGTCAAGTGTGACGGCGAGTCACTGGATTTTACCTGTGAAGGCACTGCCAAAGGTAAATATTTACATTTATGATTGGAATAAACTGAAATTTAGCAGCAACTGTTTTTTTT
>MJUU01002810.1:33956-46981 GCA_002080025.1 Modiolus philippinarum | reverse complement strand
GTGTTAGGTCAATGATATATGGTATGTAGGTTGGTCTTAGGTAGTACATGACAGTCTGCTATATGGCTTTTGTCCTTGACCTCAATTTCACAGTCTAGTGAGCATGTTAAGATTTTTTGTGATTAGGTCATTTTCTCAGTAACTATAAGTGATAGGTCAATGATATTTGGTATATAGGTTGGTCTTGGGTAGTACATGACAGTCTGCTTTATGGCTTTTGTCTGTGACCTCATTTTCACGGTTCAGTGAGCATGTTGAGTTTTCAAGTATCTATTAATGTATGGTCAATAATATTTGGTATGTGGGTTTGTCTTAGATGGAACATGACATCCTGCTATTGGCTTTAGCCCTTGACCTCATTTTCACGGTCTAGTGAACATGTTTGGTTCTCCAGTATCTCTATCAGTGGTAGGTCACTGATATTTGGCATTTTGGTTTTTGGTTATATATAACAGTTTGCTATATTGCTTTTGTCAGCCAACATGTTAAGTTTTCTGAAATAGTTAGAGTTTTCACATCTGTTTTGTGACCAAGTAGGGACGGGCGAGACATCAATTTGGGTCCACACTTGTTCCTTATATGCCTGACCGAATGTCCTGCAGGGCCTCTGGAGTTTTTGATTTGTCTGTCGTTTATTGAAAATTATAATCGATTAATTTATTTCATGTTGAAAATCTATTGATTATCGCGATCGATTATAATAGATCATCGGAACATCACTAAATAATCGTACCTGGTATGGAAGTTATTACTCCTTCTTTCTGACAGTTAGTGATGGGCAATCAGAAATATTTCATAATTAGTTATCGGAAATAATCAGAAGGGCATAATCGACTACTGTATTCTAATATGACGTCCTTTAATTGCCTTGTGTCCATAACCAATTAACTGTTGTAAAATCCGCATATATTCTAAGTATTGTCATGACAATCGATGATGCTTTTGATAATGTCATAGACAGTTTGAAGACAGTTTTTGCAGCATCATATAACAAAACGTCAAAATGGCTGTTTCACCCATGAATTCAAAGACTAATTCATCTCTTCTGTACCCTGTAAGTGTTGTATAAGAATCAAAATAATTCATGGGAGCATGAATATATGTTTATTTTTACCATGGGTTTGACCTTTATGCCTATATTTAACCCCTTGCATTCGCTCTAATCGATTATAATCGGACAAAAAATAATTTTTCTGATTTTTCAAGTACAAGTGACATTATAATGTACTTTCTGTCGCCAGCAAGTGCTTTCGTGGTCCAATTCATAAAAAAAATATATTAACTTATGTTATTCTGAAATAGCATTCTACAAACTGATTTACAACATCACATGTACTATTTGACAACTAAAGAATTTCAAGTGAAGCACATTATACTAAAAAACCAGAATAAGCTTGAAATCATGGTACGAAAAGAGGCAGTTGCTTCAAATGGCTTTTGATTCGCCATTTTGTTTTTTTGAAGTTAAAGTCAAGAGACTCATATTTGTAGACAGAAAATGCTATTGCCTTTATTCGTGGTAAATTTTTGCTTTCAATGCATGACCATGATGACTTTACCAAAAAAAATTCTAGCACGTGCTGTACGTGAGCCAAATTACTAAAACTTCAAATAACTACAGGTAGCTAAATATTTAGAATTATTTGTCAATAACTTCTTTGTGGTTTGGTATATGTTTAAACTATTATTTTCAGGCCAAAGGAACACCAAGGGACTCCTTGCCTCCAAGACCTCCTGTGAAAAGTGCACCTCCAGTTAGTCGTATATTTCCTCATAGACCAGTAGAGAGAGCTCAGATCATTTCATTTAGAAGTGAAGACAGTAATGGATGTATCCTTCAAATTGATGAAGAATTCATTGTATTTAGGGAGTTGGTACCAAATACATACATAATGAAGTTCTGGTCCAAACTTCTTCCCTAGTAAATACTAGTATGCTTCCAAATGGACTGGTGTTTAATTTCTCATATTTTCCTTATATATTTTGATGCAGACTGCATTTACATGATTTCAAGAGTCAGGGTATCACCAGTCCTTCAGCATTGGTTGGCTGTTTTCTTGTTTATCACTTGAGATTCTTGGCTTGTACTTGTGGTAATAATTTGAGATTAAGTCAAATAGGTTTTGTCTACTGCATTTGATTTAGTTTCTTAATATTCTGATATTTGCAGACCTGTTTACTTGTACATTTTCACTATTTCTTGCAGTAATAGTGAAAAAAATACATTTCCAGCGAATTGCAGAGAAATTGCAGTCAACATCAAACATAGGTTAAAAATGTTTTCTAAAATCCGATCTGGTAAATGAATAAACCATCTGATGGCGCTTTATACAATTGTAATACCTTACAAACATTTAAAAGATCAAGATCAAAATGGCATAGCTGGGCATCATGAGTGCTTTAGTAACTGGGTTTATAATTACAAAAATGTCAAAAAGGAAAGTTACTCCAGTTAGATCAGCTCAACTGGCTGCCAAAAAATACTTACAGAACCTTTAAATTTTCATCCAATTAAAGCTGACAAAAGGTGACAATGTGTTCGCTGCTCAACTTGTGAACTAGATTATATGTGTGCCCATGGTGGCAAAAATAACTTCTGACAACATCAGAACATGTGCAGTTGAAGTTGCATAAATTCACAAATAGGACCTGCAGTCTTTTTATCTCACCCTCGACAAAAAGTCTTGGGAGCGAGACTTAGGGATAGCGTTTCCGGCGGCGTCAGCAATTGCAAACTATTGTGAATTAACAAGCTTAGGCCAAAGTTGTGTTTTTCTCTGTTTTGCGTCCGCATGCGGGTAGGTTTTTGCCGGTTGTGTGGTGAAAACAAACACAAATTTTTTTTTCGTTTTGTCAAAAAAATTTGAAATTTTGATATACCGGAGATAACAGTATACTGCAAATAGTTTCTTTCCCCTACAAATTATTCCCCGGTAGAAAAGAAAACATGTTGTTTGGAAAATTAAAAAATTATGAGCACAAAAGGTGCATAAAACTATTGGAAGTATCACCGGAAATAGTGTATGTCTTCCTGTCAAAGGATGTAATACCAGACCCTTTCTCAGTTTTGCCCATAACATAACCGGCACTTATTTTGGCAAGTCTACATTTGTCGTACCAGACCCTTTCTCATTTTTGCCCATAACATAAGTTAACCAGAACTTATTTTGGCAAGACTATATATAATTTGTCCAGTTAAACTCTTATTTAATAAATTGTTCCCGTCTCCAACCAAAGGGGTAAGAAAATCGAAGTATCATTGGGTTTGAAATGGAATGCCATTGACGGTGTTATTTTTTTTATCTTATGTTTCCCAAGGGGAATCTATGAAAATCAATTAAAAGGTGACTAGTCTACACATGGAAAAGGCTTTTAATGCCTTAATGAATAGCAAAGTACCACTCATGTATCGAAGAAATTTCTGATGAATGAATGTAAGCCAAAAGAGTGTCATGTGAAATAGTGTCCGGGTGTGATAAATTTGTATTGAGAACCATCAATAGAGACTGAAAGTAATCATTCTAGTGTTTTATTCCATCCAATAATGAGACTAGACAGTATTTCATGATGGAATATGTATTCAAAAACTTGCAAAATTTTGTCAATAGTTGTCAGATTTAATTTTTATAAGGCATGAACCACTTCATTTTCATGGGGCCTGGGATTTTCACCTGAGCTGGGAAATTTTTTCGCCCGCTTCGCTGGCCAGATTATTTTTTTTCTCATATTCACTTTGCTAGGAAATTTTGTTGAGCCAGGCTTTTTGCAAATGGACAGAATCAGGACCAGATTTTTTTTTCGGCCCAGATGCTAGTCAGAAAATTTTTTGGGGCAAAAATCGGTGCCAGAATTTTTTTTTTCTAAAAAATACCAGCCCCACGAAAATCTAATGGTCCGTGCCTAACCGGGTTTCGAAAGTACATGTAAGGGGTAATACAGTTTAGCTCTTTCCGATCATCTGTCTGTGGGTCCACACTCTTGAACTCCTCATTTTTCTTCCGGTTCTGCTCATAGCAAATGTGTAGTTTGAAACTTACTATGGCGTTTTGAACCACACCTCTGATTCACATCCTGGAGTAATGGTCCTTCACTTATCTACTTCCTGTTTACTAATAGCTGTTTTTTTTTCATTGTGGAATACATGGAAATTTTCAAAACATTTTTTTTCGGATTGTGTATATCACGAATTGACATTTGGTCTTGAAGCTTTCAGTATGAGGAGTTGTACCCTGAAACTCTATATGTTATTTGTTCATAATAAGCTCAGAGCTTATTGACATAGCAATGTCATAATGACTTGTGATATCTTGTTCCTACAAAAGACAGCAGGCTATGCATATGACACATGGTTCATTATCTCAATATCCATTTATTTTCTCTTGAGGAGTATGTCAAAATGGCAACCTAACAAAAGAATTAAAGCATGAACCAAATGAAACCCTTAGGTTCTTGAAGCAGTCTGATATATTTTTATATGCACATATTTTGAACCAACGGCAAGTAGTATCTATCATGTCTATGTAATTGGAGACTGAGGCACTTTACCAAAATCAGATTTAGAACAGCTTTTATCTCGAGTATTATGATATATTCAACCCTTTAAAAATGATATATCATTTATACTCAGGTACACAGTGCCCATACTATGTATGAGAAAATCTTTATATGTGCACAAAATTTTGTGTTTTTTTTTCTGTGTGTGTTTTTTCTCCTTGCTGGCTGGTAGGTTTTCAGAAAATGAGTTGACGCAAAACAAATAAAAAAACAGACATGGTCTTATGATAGTTGTAGGTCCATTGTATTTGATATGCATGTACAACTCAAATCTCTAATTAGTTTATGGCCCTAAGTCATGCAAGAACTATCACTTTAAGTTTTTAGCAAGCACTTTGTACAGTCTATTACCAGTAGTCCTAGGCACTTGATATTTGACATGCAGTTGCATCTTGGGGGTACATACCGATTCTGGGCCCAGATGATGGCCCTGGCCCCTTAGTCATGCATGAACAATAAAGGATTCTATAAGTTTTTAGCAAGCAGTTTGTACAGCCTATACCAGTAGTCCTAGGCACTTGATATTTGATATGCAGTTAGGTTTTGAGGAGTATATACCTATTCCAGGCCCAGATGGTGGCCCTGGCCCCTTGGTCAAGCATGAAAGATCATTGAAGTTTTTAGCAATCAGTTTGTACAGCCTATACCAGTAGTCATAGCCACTTGATATTTGACATGCCGTTGCATATTTAGGAGTACATACCAATTTCATTCTCAGATGGCGGCCCTGGCCCCTCAGTCATGCATGAGTGATCACATCATTTTTTAAGGAAATCGTCTACACCAGTTAAAGAACTGTATTTTATTTTTATGGCTGCTGCAGTAGATCAATGTGCAAATTTAAGCGATGTAAGGGGTGGGCGAGACAAATTCTGTGTCCACAGTTTATTGTAGAAATTTGTAGAAATTGGAAAGTGATTAAGTCTTGGCAGTAACCAAGACTGAAGCATTTCAATTTCAATTGATAGAAAACATGAACTTTTCCATTTCCAGTGCTGATAACTATGAATAAAACATCTAAATTGGTGGTCCCTGGTTATAAAATTGCAGCTGGTGGACATTATTTCCGTTGCTTATTACAAATATGAAAAAAATAGTGAAAAATATGGTATATTTCCCTCTTTGTATACCCCTAAATTTGGTTGCAAAAGCTCTCATGTTGCAGGAAATGGCATCAATTTTTCATTTAATTTTCAAACCCCCTAGCAGGTTCATGACACTCAACACCATTGTACTGACAAAACACAAAAAACACTGCCAATCTTGCTGCCAGGTAGGGGTAAACAGGTCTGTATTTGGTCTGAAGCTGAACTATTGTGAGAACCACTCAGAGTTTACATCAACAGTAGCCCTCTAGCCAGAGGCTTGTAAATTTTAAGTAGGGCTACAAATTTTGGAATAAGTAGTCATTTTTGCTTGCAAATTTAGAAAATTTCACAACATTATATTTAAAATATAATGGTGAAATTACTGCAGGACTAGTGAATTCAGGTATCTTGTAGTCCTTGCATGTGTATCTAGATGATGCAGTATATTATTGGTAATTTGTATGAATTTCCTTTGATCTTCAGACACTGATAATCTAAGCATCACCGAACTAGATGAAATTATTAGGTCACTGTGAAGGCGTCACATGCAGGTTGCTATGCTGACGTCATATTTTGTACTATTTGTCGCGTTCATATGCGTTATACATTGAATGAAGAATTTATAAAAAATATTGCAATTATAAACAATAGATTAACTGTGCTAAAATAGAAATTGCAGATTTTCCACTTAATATGCAGGTTTATTTATCATTTCGTGAATTAACATTATAAGAAAGATAAGGCATTTTGTTTTTGATACGGACTTTATCATGGCGTAATGCATTAAGCTTGCCCTAACAAGGTCACTTGATACTGGCCCGTGACAAAGTCCGTATCAAAAACAAAATGTCCTATATTTTATATTTATATATTATTTGGCAAATCAAGCCATAGAGATAATTTGTTTTTGATGTGAGGAAACAAGTGCTAATTATACTAAGTTGATTTTTACCTGTTATAATCCTTAATTAAAGTTCAGCTTTCTTGGGTAAAATGGGCAACACTAATGACAGAAATTTATACTTTGAACAAGAATTTGAAATCGTGTCAAAGATGGGAATGGGATCTTTTGGTGAGGTATGTATGATGTCAGGAAGTTCTGTGAGTGAATCCTAGGTAAAACTAAGTAAAATAGACAGTGGAAACTGAGCCTCATAAAATGCTCAATTTATCCACAAATGCAAATAAAAATTCTTTCTACTTTATCTTTTACATTTCTTTGTGTATACGTGTATTACAATTGATGCACAACCATAACAACCAAGCAAAACAATTGTTATAATGAAAGGATCATTATATGTTAAATATGCATGGACATACCAGTACATGTATTTAATTTGCCTGTTCATTTAAACTTGAGTAGTTTGAACAAGTATTGAAAGAATTTAGGAGAAGAAACAGTGCCCTTCATCATGAACATAATGATTACAGAATTTTATTTACGCTTATTATGCCCCCGCCGTTAGGTGACGGGAGCATTAAGTTTTACCCTACGTGCGGACGTCTGAAATTTTTGTCAAACATTTCTCAGCTTGTGAATGCAGGAATGATTTGATATTTGGTCTGAAGCTTTTGGTATGATGAGTTGTACCATGTCTCCCCTTTTCAAGTCTGTCACTCATCTACTTCCTGTTTGCCGATTTATCTGCATGGCGAGGGCATCCATGTCCCATGGACACATTTGCCTTTATTTTTGTAATATAATGTAGTTTAATTGTATTGGTGGTGCAATTAGAATACATGTATCTTGACATGCATGACCATCAAGAAACATAAGATACTTCTTTGGTCACCATCTGTTTTGTAATTACAACATTCAGTCACTCTCTTATCATAACAGAAAATCAATTGTTACATTTATATTGTGCAGTAAAATAATTTAGTGTGCTCATGTACTTCATTTTCCTCAAGGTAAACATATTGAGAGAATTTCTTGTGCATTTCATTGTGTAGAATTTTGTGTATTTCTGCCTGTTTGCCAATTTAGGGTATTAAATTTGTATGATAAGATTTTAATCCAAAATTGGTTGTAGAACCAATTCCTGGATAGCAACTAAAAAGACAGTGAATCCTCCTTTTGAAGTATATTCGACTGTACTTCATGCATTGTGGTATCAGGTAAAGATTACAACTATACACAAGATACAAAATTTTAGTATTTTAACTACATGCATTTACTTCTTTTTGGTCTCATAATAAATCCATAATATTACATGTAAACATGTTATTTGTATTTTACACAGGTGTACAAAGTAAGATGTAAAGAAGATGGTAAATTGTATGCTGTAAAGAGGTCACATGAACGTTTTAGGGGTGAATCAGACAGGTACATTTTGTTTGTCATCACAGTTTTATAATTGTGAATTATCAATAACATTATGGTTGTTTGACAGGAACCATATGCTCTTCAGCCTAAAGGTTACTTCATGAAGAAAGAACAGAGGGTTAATAATAAATAGTATTGAATATGGTCAAATGAGCAAATGCACTAGTACATGCAAAATAAGAAGAACCTAGCAACATATTTCATTGCATGTAAGGTATATAAGCTACCTGTACAGTTTCGGTGGTTCTCTCAGGGTACTGCTCCTTTCTCCACCGCTGAAACTTGCACCATGAAATTGCTGAAATACCGCAGACAGTTGCGTTACACCTCATTCAAACAAACAAACTGCATATGAATGTTTTTATTACAGGAATAAAAGTCATTTTGGAGTTCATCGATGTGTAAATGCAGCCGACTCACTTAAACTGAAAATAGTCCTAAGGACTTTATGTAAAGTTTGTGAGTGAAAGGTTGCATTTACACATCCTTAACTCCACCAAAATTACTTTTTGTGTTGCCTGCTGTAAGCAGAGTTTGACACATAGGGATTACTATCCATCGTCTTACGTCGTCGTCCTGCATTGTCGTCGTCCCGAAAGTTTTTGAATCCACAACTCCTTCAAAACCACTTGTCCGATTCCAACCAAACTTTCAGGATATGTTGTTTAACTGGTGTAGTTGTGCACCTGATACTTAGAATTTTG
The DNA here is from genome assembly GCA_002080025.1 of Modiolus philippinarum. NCBI lineage: Eukaryota > Metazoa > Mollusca > Bivalvia > Mytilida > Modiolidae > Modiolus > Modiolus philippinarum. The sequence goes on along the minus strand of MJUU01002810.1, from coordinate 38,309 downwards.
ATTTTGCAGATTTTAGAGGTTGACAGAGCCAAAATTGCTCATTTGTGAGTCTGTTAGTTTTGAATCCACAACTCCTTCAAAACTGCTAGTCAGATTCTAACAAAACTTTCAGGATAAGTTGTTCACCAGGTGTGTAGTTATGCACTTGATACTTACAATTTTGATTTTACAGATTTTAGAGGTTCACAGAGCCAAAATTGCTCATTTGTGAGTGTCTGTTTTGAATCCGCAACTCCTTCAAAACTGCCAGTCTAATTCCAACAAAACTTTCAGGATAGCTTGTTCACCTGATGTAGTTGTGCACCTTATACCATTTTTTGATGTGTATTACACGCACATATTTTCCCCCAGAAAGGTCCTAGTGGGAGGGGATACGTTTTATACATACAAACTTCAAAAGACTTTTTTTCTGACCACCACTCACTTAACTTCAGACCGGAAATGAATTGGAATTAAGTATAAAATCCTTGTTGTGATCCAGATATGAACCTGTGTTTGATGATAACAAAGTTTGCTTATGTTAAAGTGAAACTACACCTATTTCCAATAATTAAATATGTGGTAAAGAATGTTATTCTATTTCAATTGGTGAAAACCCGACCTCGATCTGTTATGTGGTTTTAGAGAAATATGAGTTTTTGTGTTCGATTTTTCTCAAAGCTGGATCACTTCCGGTATCTCAATACGTCATAGGTACTTTAACCACGTGTTAATCACATGATTGCTTTTGAACCGTTTGATTGGGCGCCTGTATTTATTGAACAAAAGATGGAATATGTTGCCATAAAACAATTACACAAAAATGTAACAAAAACAACAGGTAACAATACTGATATCACCTCGGGCATTTGAAGATGGTCACCAATAGCTGTTTATTGCTACTATCGTCAATTGGATAATTGGTCACATGTCACCTTGTAGGTGTGAAAAACATTGATGATTTGAGAAATCATTTACCTGCGATGTTACTGAATGAAGTGAAATACACAGCGTGTAGATGCAAAGAGAAAATAAATAAATAAATAAATAAGACTTGATAGAAGTATTAAAATAGATATGAACAAGCTTATTTTTCAACATTCCATTATTAATCTAAATGTCCTTGAATAAAAAAAAATCAGACTTTGCTCACGAAAATTCTCTTTTTGAAAAGTACTGAACGAAAATTTATCAAGCTTTGATGGGAGGATATGACTGGTAAATAAGATTAAAATCGTATCGATAACCAAATCGTCGTTATTTTTTACCGATTACAGACCACAAAGATTAAATTAAAATCTATCAATTTAGTCATGTTTTGTTTGCAAGTTTTCACTGACACAGAGCGTCTTACACTCACAGGGACTTGCATATCGAAGGCACAATAGTTTCTAGTGGAATACAGGGACTTCTTGCTCCCGGCCTAGAAAAAAATTGTTTACTATCAAATATGAATCTCGGAGATTTTCCCCCGAGATTCATATTTAATAGTAAACATTTTTTTTATCTCCGAGATTCATATTAAATAGTAAACAATTTTTATCTCCGAGATTCATATTTTATAGTAAACATTTTTTTCTAGGCCGGGAGCAAGTCCCTGTGTTCCACTAGAAACTATTGTGCCTTCGATTTTGTAACATTTCGATCGCCTTCTTATATATTCATTTTATTTTGTTTCATTTTATTTTTTTACATCCACAATTAACGTTTACAAAGACAACGTATGATAGCTTCTCCAATACCTTAAGATTTGTGAATTATTTCACAGAAACGATAAACATCATCCTTAGTTGTGTATTCAAACTTTTGATAATTGGTCATGTGTCACCTGGCAGACAAACAAGGTGTAAAAAAGACAGCACACCGATTTAATTACAATTCAATAAGTCTCTTTTATTTAGGGGACGACCATTTGATTTGGGCGATTTTGCCTAGAAAATTTATTTATTTTCACAAAAATCTCGAACAAGTTATTTATTTTTACCAAAATATCACATCGAATTTTTTATTTGCTTTTGCAACAAATAATCTACCCTGCGAATCAAAAGTCATGGATGTACTTCGAAATGATATTCTTGCAAGTTATGCATTACACAACAACAGATCGTTTCAAACTGGAACATATTTTGCTTCACTTAATACACCTGACTCGTGATTTTATTGGACATAAGATGCAACTACCATGACTACGGTCAGTTTGCCAAAATTGTTAGCTGCTTCGCCTCGTATCACTTTCTTTGTGAGTTCAAATCAACACTGTAGACATGTCAACTCTTACATGTCTTACTTTTTCATTTCATTTAATATTGATGACATCCAGGCATTATTTTTTGCCTGCAGATCACCAGGACGGTTGTTTTATAAATTTCATTCCGTGTTTGACTTTACAAGCAAAATTTTCACTCAGTCGGCTTTTGCCTAAGAAATCCCCACGATCGGCGAATTATGCTGTTGTACACACACTACGTGGACAAAATTATATTCTGATGGATGATTTTCCTACCAAAATATGCAATAAATATTACATACATAATTGGTTCTTATGGATATTATTAATACATGCTTGTTCCAGGGAAGGTCAATGCTTTATATTATTTTTCCTTTCGAAAAAAGTCTACAGGAATTATATCTCGGGAACACACTTCAGATGTGTATGGACTTATAAATTGTCCATCAAAATTACCTGGACTGCCAAAAGACACACCTGTTGTATATTCCGTTCAATCATCAGCAGGTGACCTATAAAACATGTCTCGTGCCAGCGTGTGGCTATTTGACACACAATATACAATCTTGTCATCTGACACAATTTACAATCGTTTGAAACAAACCAGTCTGTTTTTTATTAAAATAGACGAAATTATGTCTGGATCTGGTGAAATATGCATGCCCGGGTATGCATGCATTAGGATTGATTTTGTGAAATCAAATTTATTCCTAAAGAGAGACATAAGTTTTATATTTCTCTGACCAAAACGAGGAAAATATATATATTGAAAATACTCTACTTGGCTTAAATAAAAATCATGCTATTTGACATAATTGTGTAGTCAAAATGCTGTCTATCTGGCCATTGCAGTTTATTTCCTTTTCTATATATTTCGGTTATTAGTTACTCATTACCGACCATTCGTCAATCTGTTCAAAATGGCTGTCCCCACTACGATAAAATTTCAATTTTCCATTCGCTTTTGGTACTTTATCTTTTAAAATATGATATTGATATCGGAGTATTATGAGTATTTAATGCATAAAGAACAACATATCAAATTTTCATTTTTGAGTGTAGTTTCACTTTAACATGCATGACATGATTAGATGTGTATTGTTATACCCCCCGCAACAAAGTTTGGGGGATATATAGGAATCACCCTGTCTGTCTGTCTGTCCGTTCGTCTGTCCGTCTGTCCACACTCCTCGTAAGCGCAACTCCTCGTAAACCACTTGAAGGATTCTGATGAAACTTTACACAAAGGAAGGGCACTATATCGAGATGTGCATGAAGGAATATAATTATTGTCGGAAACCAGGAAGGGGAGATAATTCGACTTTAACTTTTTTTAGCTCTCGTCCGTCCGTCCGTCCGTCCGTCCGTCTGTAAACTTTTATTCAAAGATCTTCTCCTCTGAAACCACTGGGCCAATTGAAACCAAACTTGGCCACAATAGTCCTTGGGTGGTCCCTTACAAAAAAAGGTGTTTTTTTAGGTCCACCCGATTTCCAAGATGGCCGCCAGCGGGAAACATAGTTTTAACATTGGACCCTATGGGAAAACACTTTCAAAGATCTTTTCTCTGAAACTACTGAGCCAATTGGAACCAAATTTAGCCACAATAGTCCTTGGGTGGGCCCTTACAAAAAAGGTGTTTTTTAGGTCCACATGATTTCCAAGATAGCCGCCAGCGGGAAACATAGTTTTAACATTGGACCCTATTGGAAAACACTTTCAAACATCTTCTTCTCTGAAACTACTGAGCCAATTGGAACCAAACTTGGCCACAATAGTCCTTGGGTGGTCCCTTACAAAATAGGTGTTTTTTAGGTCCGCATGATTTCCAAGATGGCCGCCAGCGGGAAACATGGTTTTATCATAAGCCCCTATGGGAAAACATTTTCAAAGATCTTCTTCTCTGAAACTACTGAGCCAATTGGAACCAAACTTGGCCACAATAGTCCTTGGGTGGTCCCTTACAAAACAGGTGTTTTTTAGGTCCACGTGATTTCCAAGATGGCCGCCAGCGGGAAACATAGTTTTAACATTGGACCCTATGGGAAAACAATTTAAACATCTTCTTCTCTGAAACTACTGAGCCAATTGGAACCAAACTTGGCCACAATAGTCCTTGGGTGGTCCCTTACAAAAAAGGTGTTTTT
>MJUU01002810.1:4600-32477 GCA_002080025.1 Modiolus philippinarum | reverse complement strand
GAAGGATTTTAATGAAACTTTAGACAAAGGAAGGACACTATATGGAGAAGTGCATGAAAGAATGTAATCATTGTACGAAACCAGGAAGGGGAGATAATTTGACTTTGACTTTTGTTGATTCCTTCTGCAATGATCTTTTTTTTTTTCAAAGAAATAATTTAAAGCATAGATATTGTGAAATCAAACTGTTGGAGAGTTTTTTCATTCTAATCCTCTGGAAAAAATTTTTTCAAAGTGTTGCAATGAAATTTTTCTATTAAATAAGTTAAAAAAAAGTGAATTTTATATTTGTCTGATTTCAACAGAGTATTACATTGGAACCCTTGTGAAAAGTTCTTCCTTAAAGATTATATCATTGTGTCCATACTTGTATTATGTCCACACTTAAACTGTGTCCACACTTGTATTTTGTCCACACCAACTTAAATTTGCACTTACCGTATTGATTCAGGGTTCAATGAGCAGGGGGGAGGGGGGGGGGGGTATATTTGGCTGCCATTTGGCGACAGCTCTTGTTTTCTTTGTATACAACATGTATATTTAGAGATTTCACGGTACCCAAAATTTCATCTCGATCGTGTCTGCCATATATGTTTTGATTAGGTGAAGCCAGTTCCGGTTTTTAGGGGTACATGATACTTGCAAGTCATAATGTAATTATATTTGTGAAAAGGGATAGTTTAAAGTTAATCAATACATAAACCGATTATGAAGATCAAAAAGGGAATATCACTTAAAAATTTACCAAAGGCAAACCCATAATATTTACGTATCCGTAACCGCCTTTGACTTTTAATTACGTTTGGAGATAAACTTCCTGTGTTTACAAAATCCATATTTTTCGTTTGCAAATTCCCAAAATGTTTGAAAAATCCATTAAATAAATACAGGTACAGTTATTCCTATAAATATAAGTGAATAAAGCATCATGTATTCCATTTAATTCAGTCAACAAGGTAATTCTCAGCGTTTACAGACATTTTTGGACAGAACATGTTGTTGAAAATTTACGTGTGTTTTTTACACGCGAACTAGATTTTTTCTGATTCTTTTCCTCTGAGAAAGGGGGTGCGTTTATACACCAATGCGTTTAATAAAGACCAAAATTCAGTATATAGAATTTTGATTTTACAGATTTTAGAGGTTCACAGAGCCAAAATTGCTCATTTGATAATCTGGTTTGTTAATCTCCAATTCCATCACAACTTTAAGTCAGATTCCAACCAAACTTGCAGGATATGTTGTTCACCTGATGTAGTTGTGTATCTGATACTTAAAATTTTGATTTTGCAGTTTTAGAGGTTCACTGAGCCAGAATAGCTCATTTGTTAATTCTGTTTGTTTATATGAAACTCCTTCAAAACTGTAAATCTTACTCCAACCAGCCTTTCAGAATACATTGATTACTTGATATAGTTGCGCACCCAATATTTAAAATTTTGATTTTACAGATTTAAGAGGTTAACAGAGCCAAAATAGCTCATTTGTTAATTGAGTCTTTTTAATCTTCGACTCCTTCACAACTGTCTGTCAGATTCCAACCTAATTTCAGTATATGTTGTATATCAGGTCTGGTTATGCACATTATACTTCGATTTTTTTTACCGATTCTAGAGGTTTGCCAAGCCACTAAGCTCATATGTTAAATCAGATTGTTAATCTGCAAGTCCTTAAAACTGTAATTCATATTCTTAACCAAATTTGCAGAATATGTTTTTCTCCTAATCTAGACGTGCACATTATAAGTAAAATTTTAATTTTGCATACTGGACCAAAAATGGCTCGTCTGTAGTGCAGTCGACACAAGTGTTCCATGGAACACCCATCAATTTTATGTTTCTTATCAGTCAGGGCACAACCAAAATCAGTTATTTTTCAAATAACTTATTAGTGTCCAAATTATCCCCCTTGACAAAAATATTATCTCCCTTTAGGACAAAATTAGAAAATAAATGAAATAGGTTATATTTCACATTTTTGTTTCAAATACACCACAAATCTTTAATATGGTTCTGAAGTTTCAATTTCAGACACAAGGCCACCTGTTATATACTATTTTGAAGAGAATATCAGTACCAAATGGTCAGGGTAATTATTTCCTGTTCCTGAGGAAGTAATGACTTTTTAATTGATATTTAATGTCACTAGGGTGTCCTACTTTAAAAGTTTTGCGCAATAGGTTCCTAGTTATGCTCCTGGTTATGCGCATAGGAGTTCTAACCTTCAAAAGAAAGAGGAATAATTACTTTATCATAAAAAAAATACATGCTGTGTCCAAAAAAATTACCAAGCTAAATACAAACACTTTGAAATATAAAATATAACTGTATTTGGTTATTTTTTTAAAAGAAAATTTTGAATATAACTTTAAATGGTTATTTAAAAAATAACTGATTTTGGTTGTACCCCTGACTGCTTATAATTCCAATTCTTTGAATCTTAAACAATGTTTTTACTGAACTTAATGTCAGCATACACTGCACTATTTTTCCTTGGAGCGTATAATTTGGCAAGAAGCTTTTATCGAAAAAATAACTTATTGGATGTTCGTTACATTGACCAATGGAATTGGACGTTCCAATAGCAATTGGAATTATATAAATTTATTCTCATGTATCAATGGAAAATATTTGTCCTGAAAGGTTTAACTTTGTATGTGTATTTTTTTTTTTTTTTTTTTGATGTTACTTAGAATGTACAAGGAAGTGATATGAAATCGCATTGTGATATAAAAAATGTTCCTATATACACACGATTTTCTTTTTTTTTTTCACAGGAGAAGAAAGTTGGAAGAAGTTGCAAAACATGAAACCCTTCCTCCCCATCTGAATTGTGTGACATTTTATAGGGCATGGGAAGAAAGGCAACGTCTTTATATACAAACGGAATTATGTAAGATCAGGTATGCATGATGTTCAAAATTCTACATCTCTGTATCATTAATCTGTGTGATTAATAATGTAGGTAAGAAGCAACATGCCCACTACTTATTGCAATTGTAGGTACATGTACCCCTTGACATGTGTATTCCAATTTATTTGCTTCACTATTAAGGGATTCAGCAATTGCACACAGTGATCAGAAACAACCAATCAAATAGCACAACTTTGATTACTACTTTACTTTCACTTTTGATGGAAACAATACATTTTGACTGAAATACATGAATAATAAATGAAACATGTTTTCTTATGTATGTGAATGGGAATGCTGAAGAAGAAGTGTGTTTGGTAAATATCAAGTTATACAGGTATACATTCACTAAAACCAAGTCTGAAATAGTCGTATTCCCACAGAAAACGTAAGTGAAAATCAGGTAAAAAATAAAGGCCGAATGTATACGGAAAAATATCTGAGATGGCGATTGCGGAACCGAGCCATTACAAATACAAACATGTACATGTATGTGCAAAGTTTCTGTAAAAGTCCATTCACTTCAAAAGACAAAGACATTTTATAGCATTGAAAAATTTGTTGAAAAAAGATTTATACATGTTTCCTTGGACTTCAGGGTCTTAACACCAATGGAATTAAATACATGTTTATGTTAATTTAATTGATGAGAAAAGGACAAAGAGAAACCAAAAAAAAATAAAGGAACAAGACCTCGACAAAACATTCTGAAAATTTCAAACATAGCATTTAGAATTAAAGAACTCTTAGTTGTGATTCAGTGAACTCTCTTAATAGAGAGAGCTTTATCAAGTGCTGGGGAAAGATCAGCTTCTTTGTTCTTTATACAATATCAGTCACACTGTCACACCTGAGGGAAGTCAATCCAGGGCCAAGTCAAAACCTGTAATGTCGATGCATGAAGACATATGACTAAGGTGAAAATGTCCATTTTCATTTGTGACGCAGATGAAGACTGAATCTGGATAATGCCATTTGAAATTAAAAAAAATCCTGAAGTGGAGAAACCAAATGGAGGCTATTCCATTTAAATAACAACCAGGGGGGAACGCCATATATTTAGGCCCCACCACCAATAGAAAAAAAATATTATTTCTACCATTAGTCAACATCAGGCTGACACCCAGTGGCGTTCCCCCTGGGTGATAAATTTTTCTGGAATAGACCTGAGTCTGAACATATCCCTGATTTTTGCAGTATTTGAGATAATGAGTGTATTAATATTTTTGCAGCTTTTCTGGATATACAGATCAGCACCATGATATGTTGGAGGAAGGAATCTGGAATTTCTTGGTTGACCTGCTAATGGTAAGGTTAATTTAAAATACATGCACAACCAATATCCATTCAACAATTAGAATCCAGACTGTAGTTTTAAGTTAAAAAATAGAATGAATGAGTGTCATAATTCGTGATAAAGTCTTTTTCAATAGTATGAATACTACTTTTCAACAACAGAAAAACAGTTCTTAAATTTTGAAATATTTGAATATTGTTCATGTGCTTTAGGCCTCGTCTCAAATTTATGGACCATGTATTATCTATATTAGCTCAGTAAACGCCTATGTGACTGATTATAATAAATCAATATACAGTATTTGTGTTGAATTTGAATGTTGAGGCAAAAATATATACTGTAAACGTATTAATTTTCACGGTTTATTGAATTGTGACATGTTCGTGAGTATCAATTTTGGCGTTTTAAGGAAAATATAAGTACCTTTTGATTGTTTCTGATGTATTTGCGGGTATTAATTTTTGCTGTCTTTTGTCAACCGCGAAAATAGCGAAAATTAGTACACCGCGAAAATTACTACTTTTACAGTATTTGTTTACAAGTTAAATGAACAGTTTTCCTCTGTTATTCTCATAATTTTTCCTAGACTGTTGTTTGGACTAGTTCACAATTTCAAAAATCTTCTAGACTTTACGATAAATAAAAACAGAATATTCCCTGAAACATTGTATTGAACACTAGGCACCCATCACAGCTTATCACTTAAAAAACTGTACTGTACCTCTCAATATGTCATTACTAAAAGTAATAGTTCAGTGTTGGTACATTGAGATGAGGGCTGTTCCAGATACCTGTATTTATATGTCTGCTTATTATATATTCCCAATGAACAGAAAAATTGCTTGAATAGATCAGCCTTAATTATAGTATAGCTGTAATTTTATTTATTAGTAAAGTGATGTTTTTCATTTTATTGCAGGGAGTTAAACATCTACATGATCATAACTTGGTGCACATGGACATCAAACCAGAGAATATATTTATATCATATGATGATATTTGTAAACTGGGAGATTTTGGGCTGGTGCTTGATGTTTCAAAGGTAACATTGGATTTTTTTTTCTCTAATGCATTTGTATGTTAACAAGATTAAATAGAGAAAAACATACCTGACAGCAAACTATTTATCTTTGCTTAAAACTTGTGAATATTGAGGAGAAATTGTCAATATTGATTTCTCTGATTTCCATCCAGTTTTCACATTTCCTGAACGGTGTGGAAACATTTGTTCTCCTCTCTAGAGAGGAGATTAAGTTTCGTGAAATTTCTTGCCAAATTTATTCGGAATGCAATCCTCGGTGTTTTTCATCAGTCATTAGAGAAACAATTTCCACAACTTAAACACGTTAATTTTGAAATTTCTCACATCTCGTTAAATAAATTTTCAAATTTTGAAAAGCTCGGCAAGACTCGCTTTCAAACATTTGAAAAATTATTTAACTCGATGTGAGAAATTTCATAATCAACTGGTCCTTGTTATGGAAACTATATTTCTACCTCATGCCATCCTTTTTATACCCCGCCACACGTAGTGGCGAGATGTTATGTGATACGCTCAGTCATGTGTCCTTCAGCCCGTCTGTCCGTCCCCGAAGGTTTCCGACTGATAACTTGTGAACGAAGTAACACAAGGTCTTCAAACTTGGTATGCAAGTTGTTTATCACAAAACTCGGGTCAAGTTCGATTTTTGGGTTCAGAGGTCCAAGGGGTTCTGGAGTTATGCCCCTTGAAACTTTGAAATTTTGTGAATTTTAGGGTTTCCGACTGATAACTTGTGAACAAAAGTAACACAGGGTCTTCAAACTTGGTATGCAAGTTGTTTATCACAAAAACAGGCCAAGTTTAATTTTGGGTTCAGTGGTACACATAGTTCTCGAGTTTTGCCTTTTGTAACTTAGAAATTTTGTGAAACGTGGCGGGGTATCATGTAATGCAACATTACTATTTTTGGTCCAATGCCTAATTGCAGTGTACATTAATATCTTCTATAAGTAAGATTTCTTTCAGGTTTTTATACCCTGCCACACGAAGTGGCAAGGTATTATGTGATACCCTCAGTCGTGTGTCCGTCCGCCCTTTCCCCAAAGGTTTCTGACTGATAACTTGTGAACGAAATTACATAAGATCTTCAAACTTGGTATGTGACTTGTTTACCACAAAAATCAGGCCAAGTTCGATTTGGGGTTCAGTGGTCCAAGGGGTTCTGGAGTTATGGTCCTTTTAACTTTGAAATTTTTCAAATTTTAGGGTTTCCGGCTGATAACTTGTGAATGAAATAATATTTATACCCCCGCTCCGAAGGAGTAGGGGGTATACTGTTTTACCGTTGTCCGTCATTCCGTCTGTCCGTCACAACTTTCGTCAAGCTTTTCTCTGCAATGGTAAATGATACAAACTTGAAATTTGTCAGAAGCTTTGTACAGTCATGGCATATTGTGGGATGCATTTTCAGATCTGTCGGGTTAGAACTTCCTGCTAACCGACTTAGTCAATTTTCACTAATTCCATCTGTCCGTCCGTCCGGCACAACTTTCGTCAAGCTTTTCTCTGCAAAGGTAAATGATACAAACTTGAAATTTTGTCAAAAGATTTGTATAGTCATGCCATATTGTGGGATGCATTTTCAGATCTGTCAGGTAACTACTTCCTGTTTACTGACTTAGTCAATTTTCAGTAATTCTCTCTGTCCGTCACAATTTTCGTCAAGCTTTTCTCTGCAATGGTAGATGATACAAACTTGACATTTTGTCAGCAGATTTGTATAGTCATGCAATATTGTGGGATGCATTTTCAGATCAGTCGGATTACTACTTTCTGTTGACTGGCTTAGTAAATTTTCAGTCATTATGTGCTATCGGTATATTGTTAGATGCATTTTCAATCCAGTGCAGGCCACTAAAAGCTCACAGATCCCTTGTTTGTCTTCAAACTTGGTATGTAACTTGTTTCCCACTAAACACAGGCCAGGTTCGAATTCGGGTTCTGAGGTCCAAGGGGTTATGCCCCTTTAAACTTAGAAATTTTGCAAATTTTACGGTTTCCGACTGATAACTTGTGAATGAAATAATATATTGTCTTCAAACTTGGTATGTAACTTGTTAATAACAAAACACAGGCCAAATTCGAATTTGGGTTCAGAGGTCCAAGGGGTTCACTTTGAAATTTTGCAAATTATAGGGTTTCCGACTGATAACTTGTGAATGAAATGACATACTGTCTTCTAATTTGGTATGTAAGTTGTTTGCCATAAAACACAGGCCAAGTATAATTTTGGGTTCAGAAGTACACAGGGATCTAGAGTTATGCCTCTTTAAACTTTGAAATTTTGTGAAACGTGGAGGGGTATAATGTAATAATGCACCATTACTATTTTTGTCTCTCCTGTGAAAGTGTCAAAAATTGAATAAATGACATTCAATATTCTGTATGAATCTGTTATTATTAACAAAGATTTTTAGTATTAAATCTAATATTATTTCCAGGGAAGTGATTTATCTGAGGCTCAGGAGGGAGACCCTAAGTATATGGCACCAGAGTTGTTAGATGGGAAATTTGGCAAACCTGCTGATATATTTAGGTTAGTATGTGAGGCAAACTATGAAAATGTTTTTAAAACAAATAAGATATTATTGAAAATTTGTTTCTATAAAACAGGAGATCTCTTCAAATGTAATTTACATTTAAATTTGGTAACATTTGGTCAAAAGTAAAATTTTTTGCATTGACAAACTAGTAGAAGCTTTATGATTTGTATCTTTTGCACCCAGAAGTCCTTGTATTTTTTTCAGGCGTATATTCAAGTTTGTCTGATTGATTGAAATGCCAAGTATCAAAAGTAAGAAAAAGATGTTCATGATTTGATTTGATCATTTGATTTTGTCATTAAAGGAAGAATTGTCATAGTTGCAAGAACTTGTACTCTTGGAATTGTAGTTTGGCAAAGCTTGTAATCTTTGAAATTGTAGTTGTAAAAAGAAGTTGTCTGTAATTTCCCTGACTTACATGTAATATAAATTTTGTGCTTGTCTGTTATATTTTCAGTCTTGGGTTGACCACTCTTGAATTAGCTGGTGACCTAGACCTGCCACGTGGAGGTGATGGTTGGCATTTGTTAAGATCTGGTACTATTCCAGAAGAATTTGTAAGAGGTAAAATTTTGATGTGATATATGTATTAAGACATAGTTTGAAATTTGTTCTACATGTCACTGGTATAAGTCAGTTTAAAGAAGGAAGTGTTATTAGCACCTAGATGGACACACCATATTCATTCTTCATTTACATTTATTTAACTTCTAATAAATTGCCTATATTTGATCAAGTAGACAGAGCCTACATTCTGATGCTACCATGTCATTCAGATAAGCACAAACATTTCGAAGGAACACTTGAATGTACATTTAGAATTATTTAGATATAAAATAGGAATGCCATTAGACTTGCCAACTGACACTGGATTATACCCAGACATTGAGATTATGATTATGACGCAACTGTTTTTAACCTATTTTGAACCTATTAGCACATTCACAAAATACCACAATTTAAGAAAAATCATTGTTTTTATGTAAAACCAACATACTATTGTATTCAAATTTTCTGTTTTTACTTGCATGAATGGTAGTCTTTATATGTGCAGTCAATAGTTATGTTTTTCCTAAAAATATTTTTTAGTCTTTATTTAATTTCAGACAAGTCATTTGACCTAAAGTATGTCATACGTCAAATGTTGGATCCAGATCCTAGAAGTAGACCAACAGTAGACCAAGTGTTAGCATTTCCATACGTTAGAAAGGTAAATTATTTACTATTAGTACAAACTACATATATCAATTCATCCTTAGTGACAGATATTTAAATTAATTACTTGAGCTATCATCAACTTTTTCTGAGCGAATTGGTTCAGTATTGTGTCTTCTGGGATGAAAGCTATCAAAAGTAAAATGTTTATTATGTTTGACAGCAGCTGAAGCAGCATTATCACAAAGTTTTAGATTTTACTGTCGCAAACTCAGTTTAGCGGAGCTGGAAACTGGATGTTTGCCACAGTAAAATCTTAGATTTACCCCTGAAGAACCTTGAAATACAGTTGGGTCATCTCTATTCTAATGCAAATCAGAAAAAAGCATTTAAAATCGATTTTTAATTCACAGGTGTGCATCTGCACCATTACATTGCTATTGGTTCCGACAGTAAATCATGGATTTTACTCTTTCAAAATTCTGACGCCATCCAATCAAAATTAGCATAACAAACATAAGTGTGTTAGAATTTTCATTTCATTTCTTTTTAGATGTGGAAGAGAAGACGAAGAGAGTATATGATGAAAAGTGCTGTAAGTAGCATCAAGTAGCAATGCTAAAGGTCAAGAAATATAACTCAAATTTCACTTTAGAAAATGTCAACAATGTACCAGTTATATTACGACCTACCATTCCAAGGTGGCTTTAACTTCATATTGTCTCGCAGATTTGAACCTTGCATACAGCTACATATCAGAAATCAAAGTAGTGATCTGATGGTGATTTTCACTCGATATTTGCTGTTGTACAGAAATTGCCAATATTTTGTCAATAAAGAGTTTCACAATTCAAAATTTTTCAAAAGAATACTGTATTGTGTTCTAAAAAAAAGAAAAGGATGATAAGACAATAATTAAAAAACCCTGTTTGCATTACAACACTAAGAGTAACATGCTTCCTGAACAAAGTTCAACTTTGAAATATAGACATTTTAAAGTTTTGACAACTTGCCAGACATTCAGTTTGGCAACTAAGGGAAACTACCAGACTGAAACTTAACCCACCAAGATAGAGGTAACATTTTTGCCAGACATTCAGTCTTGTGTGCTCAAAAATACTGTCAGACCAACTTGATACTTACCAGACATGTCTGAATTATTAGCTGTTGCTTGTAAGTTTCCTCAAACAATTCTCAAGATAAAATGCAGGAATAATATCAATATTCAAAATATTTGCTTAGTGGCAGCTTAATTAAAATGGCCATCAGATAATTCAAAATATGAAAAGAGGTAAACAGTCAAAACTATGATAGGAAAATGGAAATTATGGTACAAAAAAATGGCGAACTTGAAGCTTCAAAAAAATCTGCAGATGTCATGTTTTGGTTTTCAAAGTTGCAATTTAATCGTGAATTCTCGTGGATCACATGACGAGACTTGCAGACCCTATTGCCAACACATATTCATTTGCAGGATGTAAATGAGAGCATTTCCACAATGTTAATGAGAACCCAGTTGATAAATTCTCAAAACAAAAGACAAACAATGAACATCGTATGAAAAAGCAACTAATTCATTATACCCCTTTATTGCAACTAATTCATTATACCCCTGCAAACAAAGTTTCTGTGTACCTTGTCATCACATGTCCTCCTAAAAGGCTGCCTGGATTTTGATCAAATGTTAAGTTTTTGTAGTTTATCACCTGAAGATATTCATGAATGTTGCTGCTTGAATTTTGAAGGAGAAGTAATTCGTCATTGAAAATTAACTGGAAAATGGGAAGGAGGAACCTTATCAGTGCATGTTCATTTAAACTACTGCTTGTATTTTTATGAAATATTGTACAATTGTAGTATTTTGAATTTAACTATATTTATTTATATTGAATTTATCTAATATTTTATTTCAGATGAACTCTATTAAAGCCTTGTTCTTTCGCATTCTACAATTTGTGTTCATGATACTTAATGTGTTCAGATTTCCTGTGAAGAAGTTCAGGGAACATAAAGTGCCTAGTACCAGTAGCCATGGTAGCAGCTCAGGGTTTCCATTAGACCACAGTATATCAGATGGTAGGTGTTCAAATCAAAATTACTACAAGAAACATCGGTATTAAGAATGGAATATAGAAATATAATACTGATCAAGCAAATGGGACCATATCAAAACTTGAAACTATACAATATTTGCAGGAAAGTTCTTGTGTTCATATTCAGAATTACAAGAAAGATTAAAAAGCAAATTTTGCCAACATCCATAAATTCTAGCTTGTAATATTTGGGCCAAATATTTGGTTCAATTTCTCATTTAAGGTTGTTTAAGAATGTAAAGGGAAGGCATGAGACTTGGTTTACAAAAGCAACTCCTAGTATGATTCGACTTTATCATATATTGGGCATTTTCTGACCCCTGCATAAAATCAGCCCACCATTTAGGTTACAAATGATATAGTAAATTGATTGAATGCCATGATCCATACATATAATTATTTTCTGCATTACAGATGAATGTTTTGAAGATGATATCAGTATTCATAATAACTCTGTTGGTGCTCCATTAGACAGTTCATCATCATCAAGTGATGTCGAGTTTTTAGTGCCAAAGTAAGAATTTGTATCAGAATGTACATGTAGTATTGAGAAAAGACGGTGTATATATAAGTAGATTTTAAATTTTGTTACATATGCCTAAATGTTTACCACTATGCCTAGTGGTAAACATTTAGGCATATGTAACAAAATTTAAAATCTGTTCAATTTAAGAGAATTTGTCAATTTTATTTTTCAAATGATTTATTGTTTCTGATGTGTTTGTCTTTCAGAATTATGTTTTTACACCCTGCCACATGAAATGGCAAGGTATTATGCAATACCCTCTGTACTGTGTCAATCTTTCCTTTTGTTTTGTGTGCACAGAAATGCACACATTCAACTTTGTAAATGGAAATTTAAGGGGGTAGGAGGAGATAACTCTGTTTTTCACTTTTTTATGACTTACACAAACAAATAGAATCGTTACAATAGGTATTATCAAAACTTTAAAATTGTAAAAAAAAATTCCACACAGCAAATAAATATCAATTTTGTTATGAAAACAAATATCCAACTTCCAGTTATTTATAATGAGTGCATTTCACTCTATATATTTTTGAATGCTGTCCAAAGATAATGCAAATATGTAAAAGTCGGATTTCTTCCAAGGGAGGTAATTTATAGCACAGATTCAGCAAATTTATTGATTTTTAAGCACATTATTCTAAATTAAGAAAAAATGGGACGGTAAAATTTTCTAAAATTTTAATATATCTTACATATACTAGTTTTCATTCTATTCTCAGTTTTTGGTGAAAATTAAATGACAGAATTTTTTACAAAACGTGTTTAATAGTGATCAAAATAGAGTAAGAATTTCAGCCTATACTATTCAGAACACCCATGTATTTCAGTTCAAACTAGTAAAATTTACTATCATTATTCATGCTAACTTCTACACATGTCTAAACTACAGAATTTCTCATTTGAAATAATAATAAATCAAAAACAAATTTAATTAGAGCCAATTTTATACACCACAATCAAGTCATGAACGGACCAAATAATATGAGGAAATAGGGTATCTTTGATGTCCCCTAGACATAAAACGGGACGGTAAAAATTGTTGAAAATTGCTGAAAGTCGACATGAACATGTGTAGTTTTAATACTGAAAATATTAAGAAAATTAAACGAGTGGAAAATTTTAGGCTTGCCCAGGTCTACCCCCTTAACAACTCTGGGATAAGTTGAAGCAACAGATGAGTCAAAACAACAGATAAGTCAAAGTTTTCAATTATTTCTTTGAACTCCGACAGGACAGAGTTTCACTGTTGTTTGCATGGTGTGTATTGGATTTTATATTGAAAAGGGTTTGTTCTAGAGGAAGCTTGTTCTGCCTTTTTGTGGGTGCTCTTAAAAGAGTTTGGCATCTATGTAATAAGGTTATCAGAAAAATGCTACTGATGCGATCAATTTTCAATGGGAGTGCTGTCACTCAATTTGGTGATGCTACAAAATAAGAATCTTAATTAGAAAAAGAATGGTAGATTTTGTTTTACCTACTCTACACTTCTTGTTTTAGTGATATTTCTCCAGATCTCTTCTTACTATGTACTTCCAAATATTTTTTCATCTATAAATTTTTTAATTGATTCATGATCAAGGAAACATGCTAATAAACATCATAGTGAATTTCTTTGTTAAAAATATGACCTTCATTTAACAATTTTAACACATATTTGTGTGTTGATTTTTGCAGTAAACCAGCACCTAGACATGCCTTCACTACGCCAGCTCTGCGACATAGACCAGTATCATTTTTGTCAGCACCAATGAGTTCTTCACCAGTACTTCCAGGAAGAACAAGGTTTCTACTCAATATTTCTACCTGACATTTCAAAGATTTTCAGACATGTCAGAATTGTCTTGCTACCTATTGCAGAGATGCCAACCCCTCCGATTTCGGGGGAGTTTCCCTGTTTTTTTTTTGTCAAAAAAAAAACACTTTCCAATCTTGTCATGAAAAAACTCTGATTTTTTTTCCAATCCGGCATTTTTTCGTAATCGAGACTAGAATCGGTCGATTTTTGTCTCGCCCGTCGCGGAAAGCGAGACATATGCGTAGAAAGTATGGCGGCGTAAACTTTCATGTTAAGTTTTTGTGATTAGGTCACTTTCTCAGTAACTATAATTGGTAGGTCAATGATATTTGGTATATAGGTTGGTCTTGAGCAGTACATGACAAGCTGCTATATGGCTTTTGTCTGTGACCTCAATTTCATGGTCCAGTGAACATGTTAAGTTTTTGTGCTTAGTTTAGTTTCTCAGCATCTTCGCTAGCCAAGGGTTACGATCCGATCATCTCCTCTTCACCCTTGGCAGATCTAGCCACATATTTGGAGACACAAGTCTAAAATTATCTCCCTTTGAAGTAAGATTTTCAGTATGATTTATTGTAAAAATTAAAGATAATCTATGATATCTAATAATGTCAAAATTCATGAAAATACTTAAACCCCTAAAAGTAAAAAAACAATACAAATTCTTGGAATTTTGCAAAATTAAAAAATCAATACACACTTTATTTTAAGTTTTATTGTTATTTCATATATTAAAAATATGATTTCTATTAATCTGACTGGATGCAGCCAAGTCCAACTGCAACCAATCAAATCTGTGGATTTGAAGCTTCAGAAATCAAGCTAGATCTGCCAAGGGTGAAGACGAGATGATCGGATCGTAACCCTTGGCTAGCGAAGATGGTTTCTCAGTAACTATAAGTGGTAGGTCAATGATACATGGTATGTAGGTTGGTCTTAGGTAGTACATGACAGTCTGTCATATGGCTTTTGTCCTTGACCTCAATTTCATGGTCTAGTGAGCATGTTAAAATGTTGTGATTAGATCATTTTCTCAGTAACTGTAAGTGGTAGGTCAATGATATTTGGAATTTACTTTGGTCTTGAGAAGTACATGACAGTCTACTATATGGCTTTTGTCTGTGGCCACAATTTCACGGTCCAGTGAACATGTTAAGTTTTTGTGCTCAGCTTAGTTTCTCAGTAACTATAAGTGGTAGGTCAATGATATATGGCATGTAGGTTGGTCTTATATAGTACATAACAGTCTGTCATATGACTTTTGTCCTTGACCTCAATTTCACGGTCTAGTGAGCATGTTAAGTTTTTATGATTAGGTCCTTTTCTCCGTAACTATAAGTGGTAAAGGTCAATGATATTTTGTATATATGTTGGTCTTGGTTAGTATGTGACAATCTGCTATGTGGCTGTTGTCTGTGACCACAATTTCATGGTCTAGTGATCTTGTTAAGTTTCCTAGTATCTATTAATGTAAGATCAATAATATTTGGTATGTGGGTTTGTCTTAGATTGAAGATGACAGCCTGGTATTTTGTTTAAGCCCTTGACCTCATTTTCACGGTCTAGTGAACATGTTTGGTTTCTCAGTATCTATCAGTGGTAGGTCACTGATATTTGGCAATTTTGGTGATACATGACAGTTTGCTATATTGTACATTGCTTTTGTCAGTTAATCTAATTTCACAGTCTAGCGAACGTGTTAAGTTTTCTGATTTAGGCAGTTTGAGTTTTCACATCAATTTTGCAACCAAGTAGGGACGAATTTTGCAACCAAGTAGGGACGGGCAAGACATCAATTTGGGTCCACACTTGTTATAATATTGATCACTTCCATGCTTGAAAATCATGTTTAAAAAAGCGGGTGTCTGATATCAGATTGATAAAAATGGCCGATCTTGACAGAAAATGTGATGGCTGGATACAAAAGCCCAAAAGTTTATGAATCCTCGGAGCTTATGGGAGCCTCGAGCTGCCCATGACCCCTGATCATGAGAGGACCCCGCTTAGCGTGGTGAATACTCCTATTTTTCATCAGATGGGGTTGGCATCTCTGCTATTGGAGTTTTGACATGTGTTCATGTATTAATATCAGTTCAGACGAAACTGTTATCTTTCTGTCTGAAAATCCTCTTCTAATTTCAAATATATATGCTTTGACTTTAATACATATCTCTTGTTTTAGCACACAAATGCACTGAAATATGAATTGTTTTACAAGAAAAGTATACCAAGATATGTTTTTGAACCATTGCCACTCTGAAGATTTATGTGTTGTTCTGTTTAAAACATGCATGCACTTGTACAGGGAAGACACTTGTAAGTCTTGGTAACCAAATCTTTCCAAGTTTTCAAATGTTACCAATCAACTGCAGCAAATTTAAAATGTTTTCCATGAGTGCCAAACATTGCTCCCTTGTTGTACTGCCTCTTTTTATGCCCCCGCGACTAAAGGTCGGTTGGCATATTGTTTTACCATTGTCTGTTTGTCCGTCTGTCTGTTCGTTTGTCCATCCATACAAATGAAAAAAACATTTTTTGATATTTTTCTGCCACTTTGCAAGCAATTACTTCGAAGGAATCTAACTTACAATGAGTAGATGTTCACATTCACATCATTTGGAATTTTCAAAATGGCTGCCGTTGCCATGGAAACTGAAAAAACAAGAGCTGTCGCCGAATGGCAGCCAGATATACCCCCCACTCATTGAACCCTGAATCGATATGGTAGGTGCAAAATTTAAGTGGGTGTGGACACAATACAGGTGTGTTACAACTTTAAGTGCTTTAGGAGGAGTTGCACTTACTAGGTTACCCATACATAGGGAATCTATGAAAAGTCAAAAGTCAAATTACCTCCCCTTCCTAGTTATACCTCCGCTCCAAAGGAGAAGGGGTAATGCTGTTTTACCTGTGTCCGTCATTCAGTCATTCTGTCATTCCGTCCGTCACAACTTTCATCAAGCTTTTTCTCTGCAATGGATAATGATACAAACTTGAAATTTTGTCAGAAGCTTTATATAGTTATGCAATAATATGGTATGCATTTTCAGACCTGTTGGGTTACTACTTCCCGTTTCCTGACTTAGTCAATTTTTTAAAATTCTGTCCGTCCGTCCGTCAGAACTTTCGTCAAGCTTTTCTCTGCAATGGTAAAGCATACAAACTTGAAATTTTGTCAGAAGCTTTGTATGGTCATGCCATATTGTGGGATGCATTTTCAGACCTGTGGGGTTACTACTTCCTGTTTTATACCGACTTAGTCAATTTTTTAAAATTCTGTCCGTCCTTCACAACTTTCGTCAAGTTTTTCTCTGCAATGGTAAAGGATACAAACTTGAAATTTTGTCAGAAGCTATGTATAGTCATGCCATGTTGTTGGATACATTTTCAGACCTGTGGGGTCACTACTTCCCGTTTACCGACTTAGTCAATTTTTCAAAAATCTGTCCGTCCGTCACAACCTTCGTCAAGCTTTTCTCTGCAATGGTAAATGATTCAAACTTGAAATTTTGTCAGAAGCTTTGTATAGATGTGCCATATTGTGGGATGCATTTTGAGATCCCTCCGGATACAACTTCCTGTATAACAACTTAGTCAATTTTTCAACATTCCGTCTGTCCATCCGTCTGTCACAACTTTTGAGAAGCTTTTCTTTTCACTGGTAAATGATTCAAACTTAAAATTTTGTCAGAAGCTTTGTATAGATGTGCCATATTGTGGGATGCATTTTGAGATCCCTTGGGATACTACTTCTGTATAACAACTTAGTCAATTTTTATACGACCGCAAAAAAATTTTGAGGTCGTATATTGGTATGATACTGGTGGCGTCGTCGTCGGCGTCTGTAGACTCTTCGTTTCCGTGCGATAACTTCAGTTCTAGTTGATCAATCCTTATGAAATTTTAACATAATGTTGCTTGTCACAATAGGAAGGTTGGGAATGGTTTTGGGTATTGTGGCCCCGCCCGTTTTTTTAAAAAGGGCCAAAAAGGGTCAAATTAGGTGTTTTCATATATTGGGCTGTAGAATATTTATTATTTATCGGATTTTGATGGGGTTTCTTTCAGTGTGATCCTTAGGAAATTTGGAATCAGAAGTATGTCAACGGATTTCATGTCACCTGTACTGTTAATGAGATAAATGGGTCACAAATGGGGGAAATCTCAAAAATCTATTTTTTTCATTTTTTGTCCGATTTTGATGCAGTTTTTTTCATTAGATTCATAGATTAATATGGCGCTCAACTTTTATATTTTTGGTAACTTGTTTCCTTTCCGAGCTATGAGGGGCCGAACTGGGCCAAAATTGCAAATTTGCTGATTACCTGGAATTTTTATTTTTCATCAGATTTCGATGGGATTTTTTTCTTTGAATTCCTCTTGATGTAAGCTTTCAGCAGTATGTCAACGGATTTTGCGTTGCTCTTAACGTTTCCGACCTATAAGGGGTCAAAGGGGCCAAAATTGCAAATTTTCGAAATATGTGAAATCTTTATTTTTCATCGGATTTCAATAGGATGTTTTTTCTTTGGATTCCTCTTGATGTAAGC
The DNA here is from genome assembly GCA_002080025.1 of Modiolus philippinarum. Classification (NCBI taxonomy): domain Eukaryota; kingdom Metazoa; phylum Mollusca; class Bivalvia; order Mytilida; family Modiolidae; genus Modiolus; species Modiolus philippinarum. The sequence continues at coordinate 14,560 of MJUU01002810.1, read as the reverse complement.
TTTCAGCAGTATGCCAGCGGATTATCATTGCTCTTACCGTTTTCGAGCTACAAGGGGTCAAAGGGGCCAAAATTGCAACTGATTCAAGCTCTTTAGTGTGTCCATTTAATTACTGTATCAAGCTCTTTACTGTGTCCTCATTCATTTGAATTGCACTCATGTTCAAATTTCAGTATTCGACATGCTGTGGTCGTATCATGCTGCGCTCGGCGTAGCCCTTTATTCAACATTCTGTCCGTCCGTCTGTCACAACTTTCGTCAAGCTTTTCTCTTCACTGGTAAATGATTCAAACATGAAATTTTGTCAGAAGCTTTGTATAGTCATGCCATATTGTAGGATGCATTTTCAAATTTGTCAGGATAATACTTTCTGTTTATCGACTCAGTCAATTTTTATTATTCTTTCTGACCTACACAACTATCAGCAAGCTTTTCTCTGCAACGAGTAAAGATACAAACTTGAAATTATGTCAGAAGCTTTTGTTTGTCATATTGTGGGATGCATTTTAAGACTTGTGGGGAACTACATTTTGTTTACCAACTTAGTTAGGCTATTAGATGCTTAAAGTTGAGAGCGGGGGTATTGCAAGTGAGCATTGGCTCACAGATCCCTTGTTTCCAACAATAATTATATTCCTTCATACACATCTCCATATAGTGTCCTTCCTTTGTGTAAAGTTTCATCAAAATCCTTAAAGTGTTTTAAAAGGAGTTGTGCTTACAAGGTAACTCATACATAGAGAATCCATGAAAAGTCGAAGTCAAATTATCTCCCCTTTCTGGTTTCGGACAATAATTATATTCCTTCATGCACATCTCAATATATTGTCCTTCCTTTGTGTAAGTTTAATAAAAATCCTTCGAGTGGTTTAAGAGGAGTTGCACTAACAAGAAGTGTGGACAGACATACGGACAGACAGACAGACAGGGTGATTCCTATATACCCCCCAAACTTTGTTTGCGGGGGTATAAAGAGGGAAAATTCAAAGTGCCTCAAATTGGATGAAACTTTACTGGAAGGTTACCTTGCACCCATAGAAATGATGTTAGGGCTCAGAATTTTTAAAATGGCTGCTGTGCCATGGAAACTGAAAAAAGCAGGAAAATTAAAAATGCCTCAAATTGGATGAAACTTTACAGAAAGGGCTTACCACATGGAAATATGGTTGCTTATCGAAATTTTGAAAGGGAGGTAATTCAACTGTATTTCATCATCAAAGGTTGCACTTGCCCTATTGATTCAGGGTTCAGTAAGTGGGGGCATAATTTGTTGCCAACCATTTCCAAGGTCCATTTGTCTAAAAGTTACATAGCGTCATCTAATTTAACCCTCCATGTTTTGCCAGCGTCAAGTATTGCCAAATTTCCCCTTGGTCCAAAAGCTGGTGATATGACCAGGGTACACTGTACATGTATGTGTTTTATTCGAACAGGTTTAATGTTCTTTGTTGAAAAATTTACATTCAAAAAATTATTTCAGACAATTGTCAAGCCCAAATACCAGTTTTGAGTCGAGTTTTGATGAAGATAGATGTACTACACCTACACTCAACAATAGTAACCATGGATTACTGGACAATGAAGAACCTGCTAAACCTTGTATTGGACCCAGAAATCTTATGGATGTAAGTAATTTAGTGCTTGGAGTGAAAAATATTTTCGATAAATTACTTCGGACCACCTTTTCCAAAAATAGTCGGACATGTTTGGAGGCACTGTATGAAAAAAAATTACATTAATCGTTTCACTTAAATTTTGTTTCATTATTCTCACAATTAAGTGTTTCATTTAAATTTTGTTTCATTCATCTCGTAGCAATTAAGAAACCCTACCACTGATCATTAGTCTTCAATTCATCAGACCCATTAATTTGGTCATTTCTAGAATTGCCCTTACATAAACAATGAAAAGGTAGAGTAAATCAAATGAGACAAAATCTCTACATTGTACATGGTAAAACCAAGCAATAGTTCTGGAGTACTTAGATCTAGACAGTAATTGCTCGATAGATCTGCAAAATCACATACCATATTAAACTCATCATTGCATCACCTCAGAATAAATATCAAATGATTCCCACTGATACATGCATAGAAATCTTACAAAATTTGGTTTTTGGTTTTAAATATCCTTAAATTAGACCTTCTATAGACAGTCAGGGGACAGACTTGAGTAAGTCTTATTATTTTAGACCTTTTCAAGTCTGGAATTACAGGTATTGTTGAGCAATTTTGACTTGAATAAGTCTAAAATTGATTAGACTTGTACAAGTTTAAGAGAAATTACCATTTTTAGCTCGTCGGGACGAATGTCCGGAGAGCTATTGTCATACCCCTGGTGTCGTCGTCGGCGTCAGCAAAACTTTGACCTGGCTTGTGGAATTGAGACCTGAAGAGCTAGGATGTTTATATTTGGTATGTGGCTTCCTTGTAATGAGAGCTTTCTTCTGGTACCATATTTGTAGACATTTTGACCTTGACCTTGCCCTGAGGGGAACTTTTGAAAAACTTTAACCGTGCCTCTAGAAGGTAGGCTTTTAGTGGTAGGGTGTTTATATTTGGTATGTAATTCTAGTGGTACCATATTTGTAGACATTTTGACCTTGACCTTGCCCTGAGGGGAATTTTTGAAAAACTTTAACCTTGCCTCTAGAAGTTAGCCTTTTAGTGGTAAGGTGTTTATATTTGGTATGTAACTTTCTTATGATGAGAGCTTTCTAGTGGTACCATATTTGTAGACATTTTGACCTTGACCTTGCCCTGAGGGGAATTTTTGAACAACTTTAACCTTGCTTATAGAAGGTAGGTTTTTAGTGGCAGGGTGTTTATATTTGGTATGTAACTTCCTTATGATAAGAGCTTTTTGTGGTACCATATTTGTAGACATTTTGACCTTGACCTTGCCCTGAGGGGAATTTTTGAAAAACTTTTAACCTTTCCTCTAGAAGGTAGGCTTTTAGTGGAAGGATGTTTATATTTGGTATGTAACTTCCTTATGATGAGAGTTTTCTAGTGATACCATATTTGTAGACATTTTGACCTTGACCTTGCCCTGAGGGGAATTTTTGAAAAACTTTAACCTTGCCTCTAGAAGGTAGACTTTTAGTGGTAGGGTGTTTTTATTTGGTATGTAATTTCCTTATGATGAGTGCTTTCTGATGGTACCATAATTATAGACATTTTGACCTTGACCTTGCCCTGAGGGCAATTTTTGAAAAACTTTAACTTTGCTTCTAGAATTAAGTTATTTAATGGTAGGGTGTTCATATTTGATATGTAACTTCCTTATGATGAGAGCTTTATGATGGTACCATATTTGTAGACATTTTATCCTTGTCCTTGCCCTGAGGGCATTTTTTTAAAAACTTTAATCTTGCTTCTAGAATTAAGTTGTTTAGTGGTAGGGTGTTTATATTTGGTATGCGACTTCTTGTGATAAGAATTTTCTGATGGAACCTTTCAAATTTATTGTGCATCGAGGTCACACTAATCCCCGGCGAGCTATGTTGTCTTCTGACAACTCTTGTTATGTTTTTTGTTCTTAATGGTTATTTGCAATTATCCTTCATATTGTATATCATTGAAAAAGAATCATGACTAGTGCCTTGTAATTTAAAACAAAAAGCTATACCAATCTGCAAAAGCAGTTGGTTGATATTGATAATTTTGTTATCTTTGATAACAATCTTAAATTGATTGTACACCTGCTGTCCTAATTTTGCCCCAGTAACCAATAATTTTCTGATAAAAATAGAAAATTAAACTTCCATGTAATTCCAATTAGGTCTGGATGCCCCACCTCTATAAAATACTGATGCTCGGCTCATTAAAATGGTCAATTTAGCAAATTTTAGACTTATGCAAGTCTAATTATCCATAAAATTTGGAACACCTGTGCAACAGGAAATAAACATTAGACTTCATCAGGTCTAAAAATTTTAGACTTCAACAGGTCTATGCATATAAAACTAAGAAAATGATAAGACTGAAATAGGTCTAAAACTCTGCAAACTTGTACCAGTCTGTCCCCTGACTGATAGAGTCAAAAATTGATTACACAGTACAACTCATTATTTCAAAGCTTCAAACCAAATATCAAATCATTCCCACTGATTCATGTTATGAAATCTTTGACAAAGATATGGATTATGTTTAAAAATCAAAGTATCTGCAAACAGGACATGGTTCCCAATAAGATCTAAAATTGTATATATAATACAACTATCAAATCTTTTAGGCAAACAGAAATGGCTTCTAATCAAATCTGAAAATAACTTTAATGATGCAACACATTCTCTCCAAGCTTATCACCAAATTTCAAGTTATACCCATAGATTCAAGCCAAGAAATCTTTGCTGAAATTAAAGTTAAAAATCAATATTGGCAAACGAAGTGTTTACTCAATAAATGTAAAAAAAAAATGCATACTTTTAATACATAATACAACTGATATCATCAAATATCATTTTCAATCTTCAGACAAAACTTAAATCATCCCTATGATATTGTTGGCTCAAATATCATTGACAACAATTTTGTATATATATATATAGTAAAAAACGATAGTATCACCACACAAGAAGTTATTCTTCCTGCAAACAGAAAAAACAATTGCACATACAACTTGTCATTTCCAGCTTGAGACCAAATTTCAAATTATTCCCACAGAAAATCTGTAATGGAAAAAGAATTGGAAGTTAAAACTATAGGGCACCTACAGGTGATATGGTACCCAAATAAAAGTTCTGAAATATTTTCATTGTTATCTTCTCTCTTTACATATTAATCCTTACTTTTTACAGATGTTTGAAGCAGCAAGTGATGAGGATTAGTGGTGCAAATAGTTTCTAAATTGTGTTCAAATAACAGACAATATATCCTGTAAAGGGGATATTTACTTACTTTATAATATACACTTGATGAGTACAGTGTGCCAGTGGTTGTTGTCCACCCTAGGTCTCACGTGTGTTTGGAAGACGACTTGAAATAGACAAAACTGTGAAACCAGACTTGGAAAGATGCTGCTATATGTGCTTTTTCAGCGAATCGGAGTTTTGTTATTTGTATACTTGATGACAGTGAAGATGTACCTTAATACATAGTGCAACAGTAATGTTTTGCTGTTTGGGAACAATGGACAAATGTGTAGTGCTGTACTTTAAATCTATGCAATTTTTTGAGTCATTGTATCAACAGTTATCCCCTGTATCTGTCCTTTAATTTTTCTCGTCATCATTTTATCACTGTTTTACATGTATATATTGAGCAATTAAGTATTAGGAGTACTAATGAATCTTATTTGTCATTAGTTCATATTCAGATTGGATCTCAAATTTGTTGAACACCCATTTAAATAAATATATCATACATTTGCGGTAAATGTAACATTAATGTGATGGTAATAGCAGAGTTCAACTTTAATTTTTATTGGCATCAGTAAAGTCAGACTGATTTTTGTTGGCTTTTAAGTGGAAATCTTGGAATCAAAATTTTACTTAAAAGAATCTCTGTTTTTTTGTTTTTTTTTGTGAAGTCCATTTTACACTTATTTTTGCCTACTAAAAATGTTGAACTTTGCTATATAATTCTTTATGCCGAGACCAAATAAATATTTAGTTTCCAGTCTTACAACACATCTTTGTTATGGTTCATTGATGAAAGAAAAAATGAAGTAGGTTCAGATAAAACAAAAACATTTCTTTCTACCAATTTTGTGCTCAGATTTTGAAGTTCATGAATGTTTAATACTAATTATAAATTTTTATATGGAAAACTTTTCCATTAACACAAATAATACCTAAGTAACTACTGCTGATTATCAAGACTCGTGTAGATAATATGTCTTTATTGCTGAAATGTAATGATATATAAATGATGTAAATTTGTTGGAATTTTGTGCTGATGGCCCTCTAGTGCTGACTATTTGTATATATAGATTGATTGTTGAGTTCTGTTTGTTACAGGTAAAGTGTTGTCATAGGAACATGTTTTTGTTTACCATGTTTACTATCCTTTATATTGACCTGAATTTTCTTAATTAATTTTTTTATACCCTGCAATGAAGTGGCAAGGTCTTTTTTACATGTATGTTTACATGTGACCAGTATAAAATTTCCAAATTGTTGTTAACATGATATAATTTCTCTTAGATTGCCATATTATCAATGACTGCTTGCCAACATGTAATAGTTGAAAATTAAAGGGTTTTGGGAATGGGTCTCCATTTCATTTCAAGTCTTGGTGTTTATATTTTGTATGGTTATTTGATGACCTTGAAATACCAGTAAAAATGAAAGCTATAGCATCATGAATTTGATAACTGCATTAAATAAAGATAGTGGTGGATTTTTTAGGAGGCCAGATTTTTTTCCCCTATAAGCTTAATTTAGACGATTTATGTGTTGTCTTTCAATTCAGGAGTAATAATTTTGACAAATATAGAATTCAGAATTTTTTTCTCTAAATGAAGTTGAAATCATTTATTCCTATTCATGCTAGCAAAAGTAAAAACATGTATTCTCTCACTGAATTAACTACATACCAAGACACCTCTGTTTTTCATGTATAATTACTTTTGTCTCATTGTAATGTGTTCAGTCTATGTGTTCATAAACATTGTATCATTGTATATTTTGTGTACCTTTGTTAAAAGCAGTTTTCTTTTTGTTATTATACTCCCGCTCCGAAGGAGGGGGGTATACTGTTTACCTCTTTCCGTCCGTCCGTCCTTCCTTCCGTCACACTTTATTTCGTCACTTTTTTCTCTGCAACTGCATATCACAGCCACTTGATATTTGGTATGGTGCTTCAGTATGGGGTCCTATACTGTGCCTCCCCTTTTCCAGAGATGCCAACCCCTCCGATTTCGGCGGAGTTTCCCGGGATTTTTATCCCAAAAATCCCCTCTCCGATCTTGTCATGAAAAAACTCCGATTTTTTTCAATCCGGAATTTTTTCGTAATAAGGACTGGAATTGGTCGATTTTTATAATATTGATCACTTCCACGCTTGAAAATCCCGTTTAAAAAAGCGTTTGTCTGATATCAGATTGATAAAAATGGCCGATCTTGACAGAAAACGTGATGGCTGGATACAAAAGCGCAAAAGTTTATGGATCCTCTTAGCTTCTGGGAGTCTCGAGCTGCCCATGACCCCCAATCGTGAGAGGACCCCTCTTAGCGCGGTGAATACTCCTATTTGTCATCGGATGGGGTTGACATCTCTGCTTTTCAGCCATATTGAATGTCAACTTCCTGTTTGCCGACTTGGTTCATTTTTTACTTCTCATTTCTTAAATTGGACTTTTTCGTCACACTTTTCTCAGCAACCACACATGACAGCCATTTGATATTTGGTATGATGATTCAGTATGGGGACCTATATTGCACCTCCACTGTTCGGCTATATAGAATCACAACTTCCTGTTTGAGGACTTTGTTCGTTTTTTAGCTCACCTGGTCTAAAAGGCCATGTGAGCTATTGCCATCACTTGGCTTCCGTTATCCATCCATTGTAAACTTTTTTAAAAATCTTCTCTGAAACCACTAGGCCAATTTTAACCAGACTTGGTCTGAATCATTACCAGGGTATCTAGATTCAAAATTGTGTTCCATTAGTCCAAGGACCAAACAACATGGCTGCCATTACTAAAAATAGCACATAGGGGGTAAATTGCTGTTTTTGGCAAATAACTCGAAAACTGTTACAGATATAAAAATCTGAAACAGGTAAAAGTGATCAGCATGGCAAGATCTACCCGCCCTGCAATTTTGAAGAAAATCTGATTGCCAGTATTGGAGTTATTGCCCTTTTCTGGAAATTTTTCAAAATTTTAATATATTTTATTTTTTTATCAAAGAAACTATAGCAGATAGAGGTCAACTTTAAATTGCAACAATGTTCAGCATATCAAGTTCTACCACCCTGAAATTTTGGAGAAAATCCAAAAACCCTTGTAGGAGTTATTGCCCTTTTTTCAAAGAATTTTTTTGTCTTTTTTTTCCAAAACTATAGAAGATGAAGGTTAAGTGTAAATTGATAAAATGTTTGCCATGCTGTGCTGACTTCAACAGTGGTGTTAAAATTGTTCTTTGACCGACTTTTTCAAAATCTTCCCNAAAAAAAGGCGGGAAAATTCAACATTGTTCAATTTTAATAAAATTTGGTTTCCAAATAGATATTGATGTTGCAACTTCAAAACCAGTGTTGAAAATTGTTTGTTGACCGCCATTTTCAAAATGGCCACCAAGAAAGGCGGGATTAATCAACGTTGTCTGATTTCAATGAAATTTGGTTTCCAAATAGGTATTGACGTCGCAACTTCAAAACTGATGTTAAAAATTGTTTGTTGAATGCCATTTTCAAAATGGCCACCAAAAAAGGCGGGAAAATTCAACATTGTCCGATTTCAATGAAATTTGGTTTCCAAATAGATATTGAGTTGCGACTTTAAAAAAAGTGCAATTCAACTGTATAACTTACAATGTGAGCTTGATTGTCAGATTGTGCTTCATAGTTTTCTTCACAATATAAGAAATATGTTTAAACTAGATTATAAAGGGGAACCCCTGCCAAATTTTTTTTATGGAAAGGGGGACTTGAAATGTTTTGATTTCGGCAATATGCATTATCTGAATTATAAGGGGAACCCCTGCCCAAATTTTTTTTAAATGATGGCCTGAAATGGGTTGTAATGGATAGTGGGGCTTTAAATTACTGTGGAAACTGCTTAATCTACTTGCCCAATTGGAACCATACTTGGTGACAACTGTCCATAGTTGGTACCTATCGAAGAATGTGTCTGGTAAGTCTTCATGTATTCCAAGATGGCCGCCAGCGGGGGACACAGTTTAATATTGGACCCTATGGGAAAAACACAAAGACATTCTTCTCTGAAAATACTTGGTCAGTTGGAATCAAGCTTGGTCACAATAGGCCTTTAATGGTCGTCAGACAAGTCTGCATCTCATCCAAGATGGCCGCCAGCAGGACCATTGTTTAACATTGGACCCTAAGGGGAAAACACGTTCAAAGATTTTCTCCTTTGAAACTTCTAGAAAATGAGACACTTTAACATTGGGTTAATTTGGGCTGCAATTTATGCCAGTCATGGACCAGGTGAGCTATACAGGCTCTTGAGAGCCTCTAGTTATCATTTTCCAAATTGGATTTTTTTCGTCACGCATTTCTCGGCAACCACACATCACAGCCACTTGATATTTAGTATTATGCTTCAGTATGGGGTCCTATACTGCGCCTCCCCTTTCTGGCCATATTGAATCGCAACTTCCTGCTTGCCGACTTGTTCATTTTTTACTTTTCATTTTCCAAATTTGACTCTTTTCGTCACACTTTTCTTGGGAATCACACGTCACAGCCACTTGATATTTGATATGGTGCTTCAGTATGGAGTCCTATACTGTGCCTCCCCTTCTCAGCCATATTGAATCAAAACTTCCTGTTTGCCGACTTTGTTCGTTTTTAGCTCACCTGACCCAAAGGGTCAGTGTGAGCTATCACTTGGCGTCCGTCGTCCGTCCGTTTAACTTTTCACATTTTCATCTTCTCCTCTGAAACTACTAAAGCAAATTCAACCAAACTTTACAGGAATCATGTATGGAAGGTCCTTTACAAAGATTGCTCATTTCGTGCCGATCCAACAAAAAAAATGGCCGCCAGCGCGGAACTTAGGTTTAACATTGGACCCTATGGGAAAAATCACATTTTCATCTTCTGCTTTGAAACCACTGAAGCAAATTCAAGTAAACTTTACAGGAATTATGTACTAAAGGTCCTTAACAATGATCGCTCATTTCCTTCTGATCCGACAAAAAACATGGCCGCCAACACGGAACATGGTTAACACAGGACCCTATGGGAAAATCCCATTTTCATCTTCTGCTTTGAAACAGCTGAAGCAAATTCAACCAAACTTTACAGGAATGATGTATGGAAGGTCCTT
>MJUU01002807.1:117708-160464 GCA_002080025.1 Modiolus philippinarum | reverse complement strand
CTCTCATCATAAGCAAGTCACATACCAAATATGAACACCCTACCAGTAAAAGCCTACCTTCTAGAGGCAAGGTTAAAGTTTTTCAAAAATTGCCCTAGGGGCAAGGTCAAGGTCAAAATGTCTACAAATATGGTTCCACAAAAAAGCTCTTGTCACAAGGAAGCCACATACTAAATATCAACATCCCATATCTTAACGTCTCCATTCCAGAAGCAAGGTTAAAGTTTTTGCTGACGACGCCGAAGCCGACGCCGGGGGTATGACAATAGCTCTCCGGACATTCGTCCCGGCGAGCTAAAAAGCCAAAGCTACCCAAGGCTTTCTAAGAAGAAATTTAAAAAACATACATTTGTACCAGAATCATGCAGGAAAACAGCATGCTTTCTCCTTGTGAGATCAACAATGAAATTTGGCACAACAATCTGGAACCCGTACCTAAAAGGGGATATTGACAAGCTAGAAAGCATACAAAACGGGGCATAAGTTTCATAAAACTAGACTACAGGAGTAGAGAAGCAGGATCAATTACCAACATGCAGAAACAACTAGAACTTGACAAACTGGAAGACATAAACAGACGCCACAGCCTCCGCCTGATCCTGCTGTACAAAGTTGAGGGGTTGGTATCAGCACTGCCACTCAAATTTCATCCAAAAAGCCAAACCTAAGTGTCAGATAAAACCAAGGACTTTTAAAGACCATGTCACATCAAACTTGTTGGAAAGGCACTGCATAAACAACACTAAGGGACAGAAAATACCAGACTTCAACACGATACAATACCAACACTCATTCTTTGTGGAGACCATCAGCCACTGGAACCAACTACCAAAACAATGTCGTGTGTGCCGATTCTGTAGAGGCTTTCAAGACGGCCCTACAGAACAATAGACAGTAACACCTTCTCTCTCACACCGTTTATAAAAGAGATAATTGGATTCTACACGTATCAGCATCGGAATCAAAATCAGTGACTTGTACAAGTTAAAATTATTTACTTACAGCCAGCTGACAACTAGTACTGCTTGTGATCTCTCCCACAAAGAGCAGGAACACATACCTGACAACTATCCCTATTTACGGGGTTTTCTTCATGAGAGCATTGAATTTGAAATTTTCATAGCAATTATTTCTTCCTTGCTGGACAAATCATTTATTTGATTATTGCATTATGATTGACAAAATGATTGAAATGTTATAAAGATGTAAAAATCAACAGGAAAGTGAATTTAAAGCCCCCTCTATAGGTTCTATGGTCTGCTCAGGCATCAAAACCCTCATGAGCATTTTCAAAAGTTGGCGGGTATAGGCAGTCAGAGATCCAACTGGATACTAATAAATTGAAATCATTTCACTCACTAAAGTCACTTTTATTTACCTGAAGCAGTAAAGATTCTGTTTACATCTACAAGTAAAAACTTTATACGTATACAAGTAAGCTTTGAAATATGCAATATATTTATTCCAAAGCACTGGTAGGTTGGCAAAATACTGGCATTTATGAGTATTTTCCATGCCGCTGGTAAATACTGGCATTTCATCCTGGAATTTTTACAGTAACCTTGTACCTTTCATGGTTTGAAGAAACAAATTAAACTGGACAACTCCTCTAATTATATGCTATTATAAATGAATATAAAAAGGGGCAAATACTGGTGAATTTACCGCTAGAGTGGAATTAATATCCTGTTCTGTACTTGCCAAAGTACTCATCAGGTAGCTATAGCTTCCACTAAATATGTCTTTTTGCTTATCATTTTTTCTTTATTCTTTTTTTTTGTTGTTATTATTTTCTTCTTTTCAGGTATTTTGTTTCTTTTTTATTATAATCAGACTTCTTTTAATGCATCTCAGAGTTGAAGTCATACTTTAATTCAAGCCATACATACATGACATACATGTACATGTACATTGTAGAATACCTCAAATTTACTTTCACTGGAAAAGTTATTTTTGTTTTCATGCAGTTCTTAAACCTTTCTACAGAACAGGAAATCATTTACAACATTTTATTACTTCAAACCTTTGACAGTTTATCAAAATGTATTCTTGAATAAACTTTCCCTTGAAATTATGTTGTTTTAGTCATTAAAACCCTAATAAAGTTGTCACTGACCCAGAGGCCAGGTGCATTGTCATGATTAAAACCTGTAATTTTACCTATTTTTACAAATTAATTTACTAATTGTAAGACAAAACATAAGCATAAAAATAATAATTATATTTATTTTTTTTTCGAAACTAATATAAAATTAAAGAAGCAAAAATAACAGGAAACACTTATAATGGCCGAACATTACAATCACATGCCACAATCCACCAGGGAACTGCACAACCATGAAACATTTTATTATTATGAAATATGGTACAAAGTGATATACTAAAATTTAATAAACATGATAAAATTTAGAAATAATTCAAGGGAGCTTGAATATAATGGCGATTTTACCACAGGTTGGCCCTTATGGCAATTATTTTACCCCGAGCGAAAGGGGTAAAATATAGGCATAAAGGGCAAACATTTGGTAAAATCAACATTCATGCTCCCATGAATTATTTCAATTCTAATATGACACTTACAGGGTACAGAAAAGATGAAATCGTCGTTGTATTCATAGGTAAAATAGCCATTTTACCCCGTAAAGTATGACGTTTTGTTCTGAGACGTTGCAAAAACTGTCGTCAAAGTGTCTATGACGTTATCAAAAGTGCCTTTGATTGTCATGACAATACCCACCAATCTATGCAGATTTTACCATGGTTATGGACACAAGGCGATTAAGGGCATACGATACAGTATAGATCCCATATTGATTTTTTCACGAAAATCTAGCATAACTTAAATTTTGATATGAGGATTCCAAATGTGAAAAGAAAAACATTCCTTCATGACTTATTTTTTGAGATATTTAACGTTGAAAATGGCTAATTTTAGGGCAAAACCCAATAATTTGCGTTTTTTATGGGAATTTTTAAAAGTTTGTAATTTTCGAAGTACTTAGGCTATTTTAGTTCTGTTTTTTGATCTGTAATGCTCATTTTATTGCCTTTAAATGGGATTATGACAAAATATAATAACAAAATCCGATATANTGTGAGTCTTGTTCAAATACACAACCGATCATTCACGGTTGCAATAGTACATTTTCAACGTTTTACGCATCCCCCGCCCCACCATATACCGATCACAGGCGCTAAGTTCGTTCAATGTTAAAATAAAACTATAAATATAGTATTATTTGAACATTTAACGAGCCTAGCCCCTGTGATACCGGTGTGACATTTTTAGGCGTAAAATTCAAGAACCATTATGTGAATACAACACTAAAGCAATGTTAAATTTTTTTACGTTGTATATTGATATAACAGATGTGTTGTAAGATCCTGGAGACTGCATTTCGCAGTGATGAATACAGTGGCGTGGGTTACGTTTCAAACTAATACTGTTCTTTTCCCGCGAATTACGACTCTGTTTTGAGCGACGTCACGAAAATCAGGAAAACGTTACAACTCTACATAACAACGTTATTATCTCCCCTGTAACTGTATCGTATGCCCTTAAAGGACGTCATATTAGAATAGTACATTTATACATTGTCATATGTGAATTAGTATTCTATACATTGTCAAATGTGAATAAGTATTTTAACTATTTTAAGATGACTAAGTTTTACATATTTGCAGTATTATTTTTACTATCAAAAGTTCAGTCAACCGGTACTTGCCACTGGAGGAGTATTTTCCAGACCATTATTTACCAGTTAATACCAGGGGTGGAATTTACCACCCAACCTTGCAAAGCAGCATTTCCCAATTAGAGACATACAGTTCACCCTATAAGACCACATGAAACCAAATTACAAGCATCATAAAGTGATAAATCTTGATGTGGTATATGATGTAAGTTGTAGACCACTTAATTAAATATTAACAGCTGTTAAAAGTCCAAATGAAATAATTTTTGGCTAGCTTGCACCTCAAGAAAAACATTGTGCACCTAATCAATTTTGACTTTAAAGATAATGTAGTGAAACTGAGATATAAGAGTAGCCCAACTCATTGAGTTAGGGAAGAACTTCTTTGGCTAAACTGGTTAGAGCACTGCCTTTTTAGATTTCGCCGTCGTGGGTTCAATCCCCACCAGTGCCATGTGATTTGACCATCATTGTTATTTCACAACAATAAGACCAGAAATTAATCTTTCATAGAAAATTATTAATTACCCTATGAAAATTTATAAAATGAGACATGAAATCATGAATGGAGAAAACCCCTGTAGGGGAAGTTCGCCAATATTAGGACAGGTGCCAAATTTTGGACGCTTTACATTAAAAACGTTGTAGTTTCTTTTCTGACATGCCTACCACGCAACATGACACCCTATCAGCTTGCATGAAAATAAAGGAATCCCCAATTTCTAAAAATATCTGTATTCGAAAACTTAATATTGGGAACAGCTTCGGAAGAAAGCAGTGTTCCAAGCTCTTTAGTTGAAGAGCAACGATTTTCAAAATATTTTAAGGTGAAACCCAAAGATTTAATAAAGCATTTAAACGATAGTATCTATACCAATAATCATTGTACTCATTGTTTTTATGGAAAGTATGCATTTTGCTTCCAGAAACATGTTTTTAATTTAAGGAACTGTGTTTTTTAATTGAAAAAGTAGAAAAAAATAAGTGTCGGAAGTTTTACTACTGTAAAATATGCTTGACTTAAAATTACGGACAGTACGTAAAACATAAATAATAATGATGAGTATGGATCTTTTGAGGTAGAGAAAAGCAGTTTTGGGATTTAAATGCGTTTGATTTTTTTTCCCCCCGAAGACACTAGCAATGATAAAAAGGTATAGATATGCACTTCTATAGAGGCATGGCATTTTTGTATGTTTATTTCACTGGCCAAAGTACATAATTTTAGTTTAAATTTATATTTAAAACCTGTTTATTAAAATCTATCTTGAATAAAAAATTTTGATAATTTCAAAATCACTCATAATATTGAACATGTTGAAAGAAAGAGAAAATGTCTCAAATTAATGATTACAAGCTGTCAAAAATGGATCTTTATCAACCATGTAATGATCCATAATCTAAGTACTATGTATGATGAGATATCATGGAATATAAAAAAAACTTAGTCACACCGTTTAAAACCGTCACAAATGAGCACAAGTTTTGTGGACTCCCAAATCAGATACGGGAGCATCATCAGGTGCTCCGGAAGGGTAGTGATTGACTGCTCTGCACACATTACACTATACAATTTGACATTCCAGTTTATACGAGTCAAATTGTTGTTAGTTTAAACTAGCCATATACTGGAACAAAAATAAGGGCAATTTCGGCATGTTCTATATTTCATTCACAACAACTTTTATATTATCTTTACTCAAAGTCTTGATATCAGACGAGGCTTTTATGTTGATATATCAGGGTAATAGCATAGGCTACACAGTTCTCTTGGAGTCTGGAGCCCATATTTGTTGAGTCCGGATACCCAAGGTAGTTGAACCCAGAGCCATGTAAATGGAGCCGGGAGCCCTGTGAGTTAAGACCAGGGCCCAAGTGTTGGAGATCGGAGCCCTAGTATAGGAGATCACAGCCTCATGTTCAAATTCCATTGGAACCCAGAGCCCTTGGGTTTTTTGTGCGATTTCCTCTTGGTTGTTTACATGGTGATTGGCACATTCAGTATTAAATGATCTCTGTTTGATTTCCTGCCATTGTCTTCATTCAAAACCGAATTTTAGTTCTATTCAGTATGTTGCCAAACCAGGTAGTACATTGGGTGTTTCAGTACAATCATGTCCAATATGTATGGCATTCAGGTACAACGTCCGCAATGATGGCACAGTAAGCAATCACCCTAACCAATTAGAAGCATTTTTTTCCCTACGTTGAACTCAAATAGTTATGGTCTGACCCACGGCACATTAATATTTGAAAATGTAAGAAAAGAGCTACCGAGGTGACAAGACAACAAAAATAAATTTTATTTGCCATTAGAACAAGCCATTTGCAAGATAAAGAGACATTAAATACTCCTTATCATTCAATTTTCTGATGTGTCCGAAATTTCCCACCACCTGTCCGAAATTTTACGATGCATGTCCGAAATTACCCTTTTCGTATGTGGTCTGTTAAAGATTCCTTTATTAATTGATCCTTGGCTAAACCAATCATATGTTAGCATTTAAGAATTTTCGGAACATAACTTGAGTGTTCCTTCATTATACATAATTCCGTGATGACATCACAATCATGATTTGACCAATCACAGAGCAGATAAAATTATCAAAGTCAACTGGGTCTGTGTTGTTTTCTAGATTTTTCATCTAAGCTTATGGGAAAAAGGTCAACTTTCTATGTTGATATCTAATTTATTTTCACAGTTAAAATCGATATAAAGCCTTTTTATGCTTAAAATAACAAGGAGAATTCTTACTATTAATTTTTTAAAATAATTTTGAAAGAATAAGAATTTGTACTCAGCTCTTTTCCATGCAATTACCACTGATTTCCCAATGTTTCACCTACTCAAAAAATCGATATCCTGTATGTCTGGAATTGACCCATTTCGAGTTTCCGGAGTTACCTCCCCTGATTAAAAATAAGCGGTAATCGAGAGTACCTTTTAACATGGAATATAACGGAAATGTTGCAGAAAAAATGCTATAACTTCGGTTTGAAGAAAGTCTTGGTCAAATCACTTGGGTATGATGTTGATGCAACCCCAGAGTACAATCCAACATACTTTTCATGATGCTCAATTTTACAGGTAAATGTTAATTGCATTTGGAGATAACAGGATGTGACGGTGACCTAATCAACATCTGTACGACAGCTACAACAGTAGTTGATAAATAATCAAGGGTTGATATTATACAAACTATTTATACACTAGAATGTCTAAAAAGTGAAGAAAAAAAATAAACCAGAAAGGGAATACCGGGGGGAATACACAACAAAAGACAATAAGATTGGCGAGACTGGGTGAAAAGGACGATTGGACCTGGTACTTAAAAACATAAAAAATGCAATGAATAAAAAAGCAAAATTTTTTTAAACATGAGGTTGCACGCGTTGTCGTGCTAGGTATACCCCCACTCGTATTGTTTTGAACATTGAAAAGGGAAAAATGGCTAAGTCCCACCGAACAGGAAGTTGATATCATATGGCAACCAAAATGGGAGACGACGCATTCCCCCTATAAATAAAGTGAAATACCAAATTTGAAATAAATCGGCCCAGCAGTAGCTGAGAAAAGTGCGATGAAAATTTTGAAGTAGCTGAGAAAAGTGCGGCAAAAATTTTCACTATGTTCAATAAAGGGAAAAATAGCCAAGTCCCGTCAAACAGGAAGTTGATATCATAAGGTGACCAAAATAGGAGATGACACATTCCCACTATATATAAAGTCAAATACCAAATTTGAAATAAATAGGCCCAGCAGTAGCTGAGAAAAGTGTGACGAAAATTTTCACTATGTTCAATAAAGGGAAAAATGGCTAAGTCACGCCAAACAGGAAGTTGATACCATAAGACAACCAAAATGGGAGATGACGCATTCCACCTATATATAAAGTCAAATTCCAAATTTGAAATACAGTAGTGCCTCCATTATAAGGTCCCTCCCTAATAAGACCGCCTCCTTTATGTGGCCACATTTCCCATGCATTAATCACTTGTAATGCATTTTGACCTCCCAATAAAGACCGCTTCCCTGATCCAACCAAAGACCACCCTTTTCATGTTTAAAATGAATGTACTGCCTCCCAATAAAGACCACTTTTACTAATACATGTACTATTTTTCCATGATCAGTGAAATTTTCTCTTTTCTTAAAAAAGTATATTAATATTTAATGAAAAGTAAGATGATGCATAAGTAAATTATGTTATTGTGAGAAATAAACTCAATGAAAATTAAGAAGTGTTATTTCATATTTTTGGGTTTTTTTTATTGAAATAAAAAAAAAGCAATCAAGCCATACATGAATTGACAAGCCCAATAGTGATTATTAGTGCAATTGTCATTTAACATTTTGTAAAAGTTATGTTTATTAACACCTATAATTACCCCAATAATAATCACAATAGATGGAGATTAATCTTTTGTCCTATATTGATTTTCCCCAGGAGTAATTAGATGTGTCAGAAATCCAAGGAAACATTTGATTAAAAAGTAAAAAAAAAAATAGTATATATAACCAGTAGAAAGTTCTTTCTTTGTCATAATTTTAAAAAAAAACATGAAAAGTTAACAGAATTTAAAGTTTGATACTGTTATTGCGACCATAAATGCTTAAAATAATTGATTTAAAATCTACCCTTGAGAACCCATCTTAGTTTGATACCTCCCAAATCAGACCGCCTCCATTATAAGACCACATTCTCTTTGCAGCAGGGGTGGTCTTATAATGGAGGCACTACTGTACATCGGTCCAGCAGTAGCTGAGAAAAGTGCGATGAAAATGTTCCCTATGTTCAATAAAGGGAAAAAACTGGCTAAGTCCCGTCAAACAGGAAGTTGATATCATTAGGCAACCAAAATGGGAGGCGACGCATTCTCCCTATATATAAAGTCAAATACCAAATTTGAAATAAATCGACCCACCAGTAGCTGAGAAAAGTGCGACGAAAATTTTGACTATGTTCAATTAAGGGAAAATGTCTAAGTCCCGCCAAACAGGAAGTTGATATCATAAGGCGACCAAAATGGGAGGCGACGCATTCCCCCTATATATAAAGTCAAATACCAAATTTGAAATAAATCGACCCACCAGTAGCTGAGAAAAATGCGACGAAAATTTTCACTATGTTCAATTAAGGGAAAATGGCTAAGTCCGGCCAAACAGGAAGTTGATATCATTAGAAGAAAAATGGCAGACGATGCATTCCCCCTATATACATGATATATAAAGTCAAATACCAAATTTGAAACGAATGGGCCCAGCAGTAACCGAGAAAAATGCGATAAACTTCGGACGGACAGACGGAAAGACCGAAGGACGGACGGACGGACAAGGGTATTCCAAATATTCCAATATCACGAGTGGGGGTATAATATTAACCCTTGACTATTTATTAGCTACTTTTTGTGGCTTTACAACAGATGTTTATTAAGTCACTGTCATATCCTGTTAATTCCAAGTGTAATTAACATTTACCGGCAGCTTACCTGTAAAGGCGAGCGTCATGAAAAGTATGTTGGATTATACCCTGAGGCATTATCAACATTATATCCAAAAGATTTGACCCAGACTTTCTCCAAATCGAAGTTATGCCATTTTTTTCTAAAACCCTCCCGTTATATTCTATGTTAAAAATCATCCTCGATAGCCGCTTATTTTTAATCAGGGGAGGTAACCCCGGAAACTCGAAAGTCGTCAATTATGTATAATACGGCAGAGACATCGGCTATCTGGGAAACGGCAAAAGGCGGTAAACCAAAAACCGTCCGAAATTACCGGAACTTCCCCATGTTGATCTAAATTTACTTGTACAAGTAAAATAAATTTAATGCTGATTTTATTTACTTCTTTAAGTAAAAATAATTACAGAAACCTAGCCGTTTTTAACCATGCAGCATTGCAGTGGGACCCCTGACAGGCTGACTGATATGGGAACGATATCTCTGATCTGTATCTGTATCTTTGCTGATCGTCCAGCAACAGTTTGTGAAACAAATTGATTAAAATAATGTGTTTTTATTTCATAATATAGTAGCTTCATAACAGTAACGCCCCATTTTCTTACCAATTTTTGCTTGGAAACCATCAAACCGATAGAAAAACAAAGTGGCCGGATATTCAACATCCACAATAAACTAAAATCAATTTCGGAAACGGAAGGACAAAACAATTTCCGGTAAAATGTTGTCAACATTTGTTTTGGCAAAATTACAAATGATCATGTCTATGAGTAGATAGGACAAATTTTTACTTTAATTTATTAGTGAGTTGATATTTTATTTGGTACTGCGTTTAAATCCACACACGTTCATGCGTTTGTCTGAAATGGTCTATTTATAAGTTAGTCCTCCTGGCTGGGCCAGAGACATTTAATACTATGACGTATGTTATGTCTCTGGCTCTGTCTTGACTGCTTCTGTGGAGTTGAAATATGTGCAATATTTTTGCAGGGCATACACTGTTTGTTATTGCAAGCAGCGGTCCACTTATTTCATTTGGATCTGACAAAGTTTAACATTGGACCTACATGACCTATTGGAAAATCACATTTTCAGACCTGTCAAGTCTCCCGCTTTCGGCGTGAGAGTCATGCTTTCTAACACCAAATCACGCTCTAACGCTCGCCCCTTTCAATGTCACACTTTTTAAATTTTCGAGATAGACTTCATTGAAGATCTTATGGTGGCTTTGAGTTGTTATTACTCCCCTTTGGGTCATTGTCTCTTTGACACATTCCCCGTTTCCGTTCTTTTTCTATTCATATACCTTTTTATAATAAAAAAAAAGAAATAAGGGTTGTTCTGCACATTCTTTCATGCTACTGGTTCATTTTCTACTAAAGGACCTGAAGTAAAAAATGTTTTTCAATGGAAATCACAGAGAATTTTATATTTTCCTATTTTAACGAAAAATTTGCTTTCAAATCATTCATTTTGTCATTTGAAATGCTCTCAGAATGCACCACTTTGCGTTTGTGAAAAAAAATCTTGTAGCTATTCCCCACATGCCTTCGGTCTCACTCTTTGAACTCAAACCCCCTTGACAGCTCTGCATTTTCATCTTCTCCTCTGAAACTGCTGAAGCAAATGTAACCTAACTTTGCAGGAATGAAGTATGGAATGTCCTTAACAAAGATTGCTCATTTCTTTCTGATCCGTAAAAAAAACATTGCTGTTAAACATTGTTTAACATTGGACCCTATGGGAAAATCCCATTTTCATCTTCTCCTCTGAAACCAATGAAGCAAATTCAACCAAACTTTACAGGAATGATGTATGGAAGTTCCATAACTAAAATTGCTCATTTTGTTTTGATCCGATAAAAAAAAACATAGTGGCCAGTGCGAAACATAGTTTAACATAGGATCCTATGTGAAAAATTTAACTTAACTATATTGGAGTAATGTATGGAAAGATATTAACAAAGAATACCTATTTCAATCGAATCTGACAAAAACATGGATGTCAGTAGAGAACATAGCTTAACATTAGACCCTATAGGAAAAACAGTTTTGGTCATCAGCATAGACATGGTTTAAAAGCATCTTTGTCAGGTGAGCAATTCAAGCTCTCTAGTAAGTTTGCCTCAACGAAGTTGAGGAGGACTATTGGAGTACCCTCGGTGTCCATGTCCCCGTCCGCGTCCACGTCCACATTTGGGTATAAATCTGGGGAACTATGAACGGTAGGATCATCAAACTTTGTATGCAGGTGCATCTTGGGTTGTCTCACAGCCTCTAGGAAAATTAGGTCTCTTTGAGTAGGATGTGTCCATCTAATTAATTAATTTAAACATAGTTTATTGTCAAATAACAGACAAAATGAAAAGGATTAGGCACGAGTTCTAAAACTCAGAAAGCCTTTTCCATTACATACATTGCAAAAACATAATTACATATATAACAAATAAATACTTTTTTCAAAAATATAGTAAACACAGAGAAGCATGTTTATGTACATTAACAAAAGACACAATGAAATTGATTAAGAGTATTAGGATCCACTAATCGAGTACACCTAAAATTCTGTGACAAGATGTTGTATATTATCTGCCAAGTATTAGAAATCCGGAGACATACTTATCTAGGTTACATGAATAAAGGAATAATGATGTGAGTAGAAATTTGATTTACATAAAAAGTTTGTCTAAGTATTGTGTCTCAGAGAAAAAAAAATGTTATTAATTTATGACGAAAGCGAAAAAAGAATGGAAGTGAATTTCAGTTTAACCCTGGGCAAAAGCACACTAATGATTTTGAATTAATCGACCTGATTCGCGGATAAATACTTTTACATGATTAAAAATAGAACAGTTTATTTCAAAGTTGTAAATTTCATCACCAAACAGTAAAGTGTTTAATGTGAACAGCACATTTAAGTGATACAAACTAATTTGTAGATTATTTCTGATCAAATTATAATTTGCACAGTTTAAAAAATAATGTTTGACATTTTCAATTGGTGCACCACAGCTACACGATTGGTCTGATACAATATGTGATCTAAAAAGATCATGTTTTAATGCACTACAATTATTACGTAAACGCGCATGAATTACACTCAGGTATCTATCTCCGATAGAGAAATAAAGAGGGGGTTTATCATTGCTATGGTATAGTGCCTTTAACTTAGATTTGAATATACTTATGGATAACGATTCTCTTCATCTAATTACTGTGTCCACCTTCACTTTAAAATTACACTTGTTCAATTAATTTCAGTGGTCGACATGCTGTGCTCGGCATAGCCCTTTATTAGCTTTAATTATGAAGATTTTTTTTTTCATTTTCTGTTGATTTTGTGACATACTAGTTTTTTTCCTCAAAATCTGCTTAATCAAAAAATGTTTTAACAGAGAACCATGTTAATGATCTTATAAAATGCAAGACTCATAAAAATCAAAATGTGTGTTCCTTGTATACAGTTGAACCATTGGCTGATATAATGACCTAGGAACATGTTATAATCTATTCATATTTAGCTTTATATATAAATATATATGTTTTACAAAAGATTAAAATGACAAAATGATATTTCCCTACTGAATGTGAAAAATTGTTTGTAAAATTAGTAATGTATATTTTTATAGGAAATGGCTCCTGTTCCTGAAGAAGGGGAACAAGATGCAAAGCCACATGACTCGACACCAGTTGATGAACTTCCTATACCAGATGTCTTCATAAACGCTGAAAGCTCAGATAGTGAAGATGATGATAATGATATCCAAGGATATCAAATGTTGCCACAAGACATTGAAGATGATGATGACGAGGATGGTGGCAGTGATACTCATTCTGTAGAAGACACACCTGGAGAAGAAATAAATGCTCCACAGATTGATGAGGTCATCAGAAATAGTGGACTGCACACACAGGCTGGTGGAGGCACACCTTCGTATATGCAGGTATTCAGGGTTTGCAAAGTATCATGAACTTGGGAAACATTTTCAACTGGGCAGGGCAATACCTATTAAATTTGGCTGCAAAGCAATTTTTAATTACCTGAATTCCTAAGCTGGTGGATATTATCTAATAAAATCAAGTACAATCATTTATTTTTCTTTGTTCTGGACTAGACAGTACAATACTCATATAACTTGAATTTTTGCACACCATACATATATTGCAAAAAAAGTCAGAACAATTATTTTCAGTATAATGCTTCCCCAATTATCGCTGAACCCCTTTGTAATGCCAAAAATTGAGAAATGGTGGTGTTTTATGGGGGTTTTACTGTACAGCAAATTTCAATCTTCCCTAACTTTTCATTGCATCTTATTTACTTAAACAGACAAATGAGCAATAAATGCTGCAAAATCTATATTATATAGTATCAAAAAGAGCAGTTCACAAAAAGAAGTTATGAAATATGAAAAAGAAATGAAATGGAGAAAATATCAAGGAGACAACATCCGATCTCCAGGTTAAAACAACCCAAAACAAAGCATCTAGGGGTCACCATATATTTTCAACACAGTGAGGAACCTCATACTTAAATGGCCCAAAAAATAAAAAAGTTGGTTTACTATTTAAACATATTTAGAATAGAGTGTGGCAAATACAAAAACATTGAGTGTTCAGAAAGATTTTGTATATATTGTTCAAAGGGTTAAGTTGAAGATTAGCAACATTTTTTAACATAATGTAATTTATATAAAAACAAAAGAAGAATTTTTTTTCCTGTTTAGAGAAACTCTGTGCTAACTTTAGTTCAATGAATGATCATTCAGTATTTATTTGGATTTTTTCAAATTGGAACTCTGGTATTCTGGACCTTCTTGGAACTTATATCCAAGGGTTTATTGAGATTAGACGCCAATATGGCTGACTGTTTATATATATATATATCTATATGTGTATATCTATATTTCTACTGGTATTATCCCTGCTTGGGTCTTTCCTGACCGTTGAAAATATTATTATATAGTTATCAGTCTGTTACAATCGTAATATTATACATATATATATGTTCTTGTGTTCCTTGTTTAATTTTGTATGTATGTGTACCTGAAATCAAAGCTAATCATTGTATGAAAATTATATGCCCCTTGTGGGACCATTAATTGGAATAAACAATCTTATTTCTTATTTCTATTTAGCCTAAGCCTGCCAAATTTCCCTTTTTCAAGGTTTTCCCATGAGGGCATCAAATCTGAAAATTACAGAGATCAGTTATCTCTTTCTTGCTTAACAAAACTGATTTTAGGTTATTGCACATCAACTTTAATGCCTTGAAGATGTTATAAATCAACAGAAATGGGTTTAAGCCCCTTTGTAGGTTTATAGTATGCTTGGAGTTATCTCACACACAAAAGCCCCCTGAGCATTTTCAAAAATTTGCAGGAATGATTTGCGTAAATAAAAAATAAATAGTAGTAAATAAAAAAACATATAACAGGTATATTATATGATGTTAACAGTAGATTGTCATGTTTTAACAGGTACCTGAATTACCAAAACCAGATGCACACACTCTAATTTGGAACCAAAACAGAGGGGAATCAAAATTTACACTAGATGAAGGTAATTTGGTATTTTAGAGAACTAATGACTTACATACATTATATAAACATAAGAACTTGTGTAAAATGATCTTATAGTAAACAGTGTTTTACATTTAGAAAATTTCCTCAACTGCAATATTGGTACAAGAAATTCATACCTTGAACAATTTTCTTCTAAGTAAAATGCCCTGGGTCATATCTAAATAATTTTAACTATTTTGTTTATGTCTACACTTCATCTTAGGACAGACATATGAAAAAACTTATTTCTATACTTTAAGTTTAAAAGAAATCAGTACAATTTAATGCTAATTTTGGTGTATTACTGCAACTGCAAATTATGAACCAGGAAAAAATAAATGTTGAAAAAAATTCTTGAAGATATGAACATGACATTTAAACATGTTTTGAGTTAAAGTACAAAAGTAAATCTCAGTTTGGTGAAGAGTCACATATCCTTTAGACCAAAAGATACATTTAAAGGTTAAGGGGACATTTTTACATGTAACAAAGCATGTATAACCTCAGGTAAGCAACAAAGCGGTTCAATGTCAAAGTGGTTTCTTCTATCTTCTGTTCAATGGTTTTCTAAATTTTTTAGCTCACCTGGCTATAGCCAGGGTGAGCTTTTGCCATTACTTTTCATCCATCATCCGTCCGGCATAAACTTTTCATTCAAAGATCTTCTTCTCTGAAACTACTGGGCAAATTGAAACCAAACTTTGCCACATTAGTCCTTAGATGGTCCCCTGCAAAAAAGTTGTTTTTCAGATCCGCGTGATATCCAAGATGGCCGCCAGCGGGGATCATAGTTTTAACATTGGACCATATGGGAAAACACTTTCAAAGATCTTCTTCTCTGAAACTACTTGGCCACAATAGTCCTTAGATGGTCCCCTGCAAAAAAGTTTTTCAGATCCGCGCTATATCCAAGATGGCCTCCAACGTGGATTACATTGGACCCTATGGGAAAATACTTTCAGACATCTTCTCCTCTGAAGCTACTGGGCAAATTGAAACCAAACTTGGCCACAATAGTCCTTAGATGGTCCCTTACAAAAAAGTTGTTTTTTAGATCCACACTATATCCAAGATGGCCGCCAGCGGGGATCATAGTTTTAACATTGGACCCTATGGAAAAACACTTTCAAAGATCTTCTCCTCTGGAACTACTTAGCCAATTGAAACCAAATTTGGCCACAAAGTCCTTACATGGTCCCCTGCAAAAAGTTGTTTTTCAGATCCGCACTATATCCAAGATGGCCGCCAGCAGGGATTATAGTTTTAATATTGGACCCTATGGGAAAACACTTTTAAAGATCTTATCCTTGGGAAACTGCTGAGCCAATTGAAACCAAACTTGGCCACAATAGTCCTTAGATGGTCCCTTTCAAAAAAGTTGTTTTTTCAGATCCGCACTATATCCAAGATGGCTGCCAGCAGGATCATAGTTTTACCATTGGACCTTATGGGAAAACACTTTCAAAGATCTTCTCCTCTGAAACTACTGAGCCAATTGAAACCAAACTTGGCCACAATAGACCTTAGATGGTCCCCTGCAAAAAAGTTGAAAATAATGCCCTTAAAACATATGGATTATTTTAACTGTATATGTCAGCCGTGGCCCAGGTGAGGGATACAGGCTCTTGAAAGCCTCTTGTTTATTGATCTGCTCTGAATAGAAGACATAGTTTTTGAAATGGCCATTTACAGAAACTAAATTTCCAGTAACTTTGGTAACATGTTTGTAGAAAGAACCTACCGGTATCACTAGTAAACCTTTTTGGCTAATTTAACATTAAAATGCCTAATAATTAGCCAATTTTCGTTAAATCATACTTAGACAGTTATTTTATATTTCCCCATGTCCACATTGAATTAGACACTGTCACTGTAAAATTAGCCATGTCTATGTTAAATTAGACCTTTTTTTGGGGTAAATTGAATACACATCACTGTTTTTACCCATTTGATTTAATCAAAAAAGGTCTAATTTAACCTAGACATGGCTAATTTCACAGTGACAAGTCTAATTTAAAAGGGACAAGGATAATATAACAAGAATTGGCTAAAAATTAGGCATTTTCTGTTAAATTAGACAAAAACGGATTATATTAGCCAAAAAGGTTTACTAGTGTATATGATCTTTAGATGGGAGGTCGAGGTTGCAGAATTTTTTACCAATAAAAAAAAATATTGTTTTTTAAATACCCATTTGGGAAGGTTCTGAATCTAACTGGATCAGATGGACGATACATGGTTTTAGATTACAAGGTTAAAAGTAAAGGCCACTGTTGTCAGAATGTTGAATTTCTCGCTACAACTAAAGTACCATATGACCATATACTTGCAATATTGTCATTTGCAGATATCCTGAAATTGTCTCCCCTGAAATTTCTTAAACATTAAGCCTATGAATAAAATTCTAAGTTTCCACCTAGACACAGTGATTCATAATTAATTTTTTTAATGAAAATCTAAATTTGTTTTCAGAAAGAACAGAGAAGATTAAAAATGTAATGAAAAAGATACAACTACCATTATCTAACATTCCTGATTGGGCAAAAGATATCCCAGAGGACCAATGGAAAGAAAGAATTGCTAAAATACAGGACAAAAATTCATAGCATTTTATGTGTACTTAATCATTTACAATGTAATATGTATGTCTTTCATGTCTAAAATGATTTTATATGTGCAATTTTTGTATCTTGTAAAAATGTAAATAAAAGGAAATAAGTGTCAGTTGTACTTTAACCAAGCCCAGCAAAGATAACCCTTATGGTAGTATGAATCTCAGAAATAATTGTAATTCTAATGCAAACTCTTACCTTTAAAGTGACCTTTTTGACCAAGAAAATATGATCCATGTGCAAATATATTTAACCCTGTTTGAAATATTGAATGCTTCTGCAAACTGAGGCTCATACTCCCATTAAGCTGAAACACAAATAATTATACCCCAACTCAAGGAGTATTTTTTTCACAAAATTCTCTGCACTTCTTGCAGGTTTTCATTTCATTTGGTGTGCTAATTTATTGTAATGAGTTGTGGCTTGTAAGAGATTTTTAGTGCTCTCCAATAGCAACTTATTGTTTAAAGGGACTTTGAATTTTTACTGTATTGGTCACCTCACCTCATTGTATGCTGCTTTGTATTAATGAATTGTGGATTGTAAGCTATTTCATGTGCTATCCAATATCAACTTCCAAGTTGATGGGACTTTGATTTTTTTTATTGCATTGGTCATAATAGTGAGAAATTCCAGTCACAAAATTCTGCAGCCTACTTCAAAAGATTCATTTGAAATTTGGTACATGTATGTCCTTTGCAATTAAGCTGTTTTTTTAGTGTTCTCTGATATCAAATTCCTGTTTGAGGGGACTTTGAATTTTTATCATATTAGTGATAGTGAAATTTGTCACAAGCTTTGAATAGGCGTTCTAAATTGTAGAATGTATTTTCAGACATCTTGGTTACTTCATTCTGTTTTTAGTCCCTTACAGGCGATAGCTGAAGGGGACTTCAGGTTTGGACTCTGCCCGTCCTTCTGTCTGTCAGTCAGTCCTGTATCAGTTTTCCACGCTTTTCTACACTGTTGCAAGAATTGATCTGATATTTATACCCCCACTATAGTAGTAGTGAGGTATACTGGTTTTACCCCCGTTTGTCCGTCTGTCTTTAACCACACTTTTCTCAGTAACTACTTTACAGAATGAATTTATATTTTGGCAAAAGCTTCCTTATGATGGTCTGATGTGCATATACAGATTTCAAGGATACTGTGAAAGTACTTCCTGTTTGCTGAGACTTTTCTGCTTATAACCCCCACCAACAAAGTTTGGGGGGAATATAGGAATCGCCCTGTCCATCCATCCATCCATCCATCCATCAGTCAGTCTGTCTGTCTATCTGTCACATGTTCTCCTAAACGGCTGCTTGGATTTTGATGAAATGTTACACTGTTGTAGTATACCATCTGAATATTTGCATGAAGTAATATGGTTGCTGCTCAAAATTTTGAAGGGGCAATAATTCGTCTTTGAATTTTTTCTGGTAAAAAGTGGGGGACGAACCTTGTCAGTGTATATTCTCCTAAACAGCAGCTTTGATTCTGGTGAAATGTTAAGACAGTTGTAATATGTCACCTCAAGATGTGCATGAAGCAATACAGTTGCTGTCTGAAATTTTAAAGGGGAGATAATTTGTCTTTTAATATTTTCTGGAAAAGTGGTGAAACAAACCTTGTCAGTGCATGTTCTCCGAAACAGCTGCTTGGATTTTGATGAAATGTTATTACGATGTAGTATACCACCTGAAGAATTGTATTTTGAATTTTGTCAGATTTGTACTGTGTCCACACAATCTTAAATTTCCACTTGCCATATTGATTTAAGGTTCACTTAAGAGGGTATAACTTGATGCCATTCGGCGACACCTCTAGTTTTTAGTTCGCCTCAACAAAGTTGAGGTGGACTATTTGAGTACCCCCGGCATCTGTGTCTACGTCCGCGTCCCCATATGGGTGTATATCTCAGCAACTATGCATGGTAGGGTCATCTAACTTTACATACAGGTGCATCTTAGGTTGACTCTCAGCCTCATTAAAAATTAGGCCTCTTTGACCTATATTTTCTGCTTGAATAACTCACATTCATGTTAATGTCCGAGTTCAGATCTCGGTCACTATATATGGTAGGATCATGTAACCTTGCATGCATTTCTGATGGTAGGTCAGTATCCAGGCAAAATTAGGTCACTTTGACCTATATTTTCGGCTTGAATGACTTGCATTTTAGTTTACTTCCGAGTTCAAATCTGTCACTATACATGGTAGGATCATGTAACCTTCCATATGCATGCATCTCTGATGGTAGGTCAGCATCCAGGCAAAATTATATCACTTTGACCTATGTTTTCGGCTTGATTGACTTACATCCAAATTTACTGAAGAGTTAAGATCTTGGTCACTATGCATGTTAGGAACATATAAACTTGCATATGCATGCATCTGTAATGGTAGGTCAGCATCCAGGCAAAATTAGGTTACTTTGATTATGTGCTATAACGAGGCGAACTTTGTAATCGTTAATTACCTATGTTTTATTGTTGTACAGCATGTGGAATTTTTCATGGCAATTACTTCTGAAACTGTCAGAGGGATTCAATTGATGTTTTGCACAGGGCTTCTTTATAGTCCAATCTATTGTGTACTCGGATTTCAAAGTTACGGCATAAGCACTTCCTGTTTGCCAAGGCATCATTATTTTTCATTGTTGTACAATATATGGAATTTTTCATTCAATTTCTTCAGAAATTGTGAATATGATTCAATTGTTGTTTTGCACAGAGTTTCCTTATGGTCCAATCTATTGTGTATTCACATTTGAAGGTTACACTTTAAGCACTTCCTGTATGAAGAGATGTCATTGCTTTTCCTCACTGTACAATATATGGAATTTTCGTAAAGAGTTTCTTCTGAAACTGTATGTGAGATTCAATGGTTATTTGCACAGAGCTTCCTTATGGTCTAATTTATTGTGTATTTGGATTTTAAAGTTATTTCATAATCACTTCCTGTTTGCTGAGAGTCATTAAAAAATCTAATCCTAACATCTGGAAAAGGGGCCGGCCCCCTCATATATAGAAATTTCTATCCCAATTTCTTCTGAAACTAACTGGGATTCAATTGTTGTTTAGTACAGAGCTTTCTTATGGTTTATTCTATCATGTATTCAGATTTTATGACTTTGTCATAAACACTTCCTGTTTATTGAGTCTTCCTCGATTTTTTATTGTATTACAGTAAATTGAATTTTTCACCACAATTCATTTAGAAATCTGAGGCAGATTCAATTGCTGTTGTGAAGAGAGTTATTGTTGAACATGTTGGTCACTACATTCTGTTTTTGTTTCTGAAAATTGTATCATTCTGTTTAAACTTGAACTGTGTCCACACTTGTACCGTGTCAACTCCTGTATTGTGTCCCTACACAATTAAAATTTGCATTTGCCAAATTGATTCAGGGTTCAGTGAGCCAGGGAGAACAGGTTGCCATTCGGCATTAGAGAAGATAACAGGAAACACTTACAACGGCCAATAATTACAATCATTGTGACAGAAAGTATGTGAATCCATTTTCATGAGTTAAAGATCACATTAAAGTTTGGTTCATGTTCACTGATTTTTGACGGAGTGAATGGGCCTTGGACTTTTGAGTATGAGTTTTGGTTGCAAACTACAGGTGGAAAATTAGGGATTTGTCAGTTTTCCCTCCTGATTGTGGAGGTTGGATGTTTGTAACATCTTGAGAGTATATTTTAAATGTCTTTACAGTTCTATGAACTATGATTATACCTCGATTCTATGCAGTAATAATGTTGACATGAATCTATGCCTTTATCATTATAAATGAATAAATTGTTGGTCAATCCTTCGCTTCTGAACAGACTCCCTGCATTTTACATAACAGACATCCCTAATGTTCCACTGGATGCAGTGTATTTAGCTGCCATTTGGAGACTTTTTTTTTCTTTTTTTTTATGTCCAATTTAAAGAAAGATTGTTTTACCCATGTCTGTATGTCCATCTAAAGTGCACCATAAGTGCCTCACAGACGCAAGCCTTGTGCAGGAGGCATGCCATTTATTACAGTGAATTCTATCTAAACTTCACCTCTCTGGGACTAAAAGTTTTGTTCAGTTTAGACAAGAGTTTGGTTTACACAGGTTAAGAATAAACAGAAATAAATACAAAAGCTCGAAAGTTTTTGTTTGATTTAGACAAGTTCAAAATAAATAGGAATTGATGCAAAAAATTCATCAGGGCTGTTACATTTAAAATACCTTGAAAAAGGGGGAGGGGCTAACATTTTATATTTTTCTATTGGGTGTGGTTTTTTAAGGAGATTGATCTCCTTTGTGCCACTGGGCATTTACAAAGAAAGCACTACAGTGTTTACTTCTGTCTTATTATTTCTACAGTATTGAAGATTTATGCTAATATCATTGATTAACAAGAAAAGATATTTAATTTAGCACACCCTATAATAAGAAGAAACTGAAAATATTGTTTATTTATGACAAAATGTTAGGAACTTTTTCTGTAGTGTAGTTAAAAATAAATGAACCAATTCGCCACCTTTGAATGCTCAAGAATATAAACTGACCTCTATTGGAAGGTCAATCCTGTTTATTGTATCTTATCTGTAGTGATGTAACATATAGTTATGTAACACATTAATAGTTGTTAAGGATACTCATGTGTGCAGGTGAATTTTATGATGTACATTTTGTAACAATACACTTGATTTAGAATAAATATGTTAGGTCAGCCTCAAACAAAGTTTACAGTAATTATAATTTTAAATTTCAGATTGGTAAATTCAAAATGCAAAGTTTTTTTGTTTTTTCTTTACATATATCTTGATTTGTAAATTTCTTCATGTCTTTTACTTAAATAAACTTTAAACAGTTGAATGATTAAATACATGTATAAAAAGTGCATTTTTTTTTTACAAAATTAGTGGACTAATAATTAATTCCAAATTTAAACAGCCCTAATTAAACACTGGCCTTGAATGAATTTTAATTTTGTGAATGATCCTAATTGTTCATTTAAGTTTTTTAGTATCAAGCTTGATGCATTTTTCAGTAGAAGTATCGTTTGAATTGCACTTCATAAACATTTAATGATAGAAATAGCTTACATGGCACCTAGCTGTCAATATCTTGTAAACATGGCACCCAGCTGTCAATATAAATTGTCAAACTATTACCCTCAAAATCAATCTCCTTTTCAGTGCAGGCTGCACTTTGATTATATTAATGGGGCAATATCTCGAAACTAAATTCTGTTGGGGTTGGGGAGCTAATTAAATCATAAAAAATGTGTTGGATTATTAAATATGTCAGACTACTAGGGTTTAAAAACCATTTAAAAATGTCATAGTGACTAAATAATTATGTTTGACTTGACAGGATGTAAGATTACACAGGTTTCATTGTCATCTTTTTTAAATTCTTTATGCCCGCAAAAAAATTTGAGGTCATATAATGGTATGGCTCTGTCATTCTCATCATTGACATCGTCGTTGTCTGCAGAGACACTTTTGTTTTTGGTCAGTAAATTCCAGTTGAGTAAACCTTAAGAAATTTTTACACAATGGTCCTTGTCTCAAAAGGAAGGCTGGGATTGGTTTTTCCATTTTCTGGCCCATCTGTTTTTAAAAAGGGTCCAAAAAGGGCAAAATTGGGTGTTTTCACATATTTTCTTTTCTAGTGGTGGTGAGGTACTACAATAAGTAAATTTTGGTGGTGAGGAAATTTTTTAATTTTCTGTTGGTGGTGGGGTATAAAATAAGTGGGGTCCCCCTAAGTAAATTTAAATGGAAAAGAGTTTTTGTTTGGTTTAGACAGGTTCAGAATAAAAGGTCCTCAGTTTTTGTTTGGTATAGAAAGGTTTCCAGTTTAGTCCAGGTTCAGCTTAAACATTTTTCCTTGTATTTTGTTTTTTAGATGACAAGGCTTTTGTCATGCTGAGGATTTTAGCTCACAATTGCAGGCAGTGTGACCACTTTTTGTGCTTATTTTGCTTTAAACACTTAATGAAGGATGCTGTCTCATTGTATTTAGCCCTAGTTCTTATTTTTATATAAACAAGATGTGTTTGTGAAAAAATACAACTGCCCCCATATTCTACAGTAAATTATATGAAAATACCCAATTTTACCCCTTTTTTTCCTCTGTGACCTTGACCTTTGACCTAATTTTTTTGCATATTTATGTTCCTCTTGACAAGACCTATTCACTTGCCAAATATTAAAATCTAACATAGTTCAAAAGTTGTTTATTACCATAAAAACACTAAATTCAACCCATTTATTCTGAAAAAGCTGAAGCCCTTTGGGTCTTTTGTTTATTGAAATGGTTTTATTGTTAAATATATCTGTTTAAACATGCTATAAGAAACCTACAGAAAATGAAGGGCTATGCAGAGTGCAGCATGATACAACCGCACCATGACGACTACTAAAATTTGAAAAAGTGTAATTTAGAGCAAATTTGGACACAGTAATTAGATGGACACAAAAAAGCTTGATACAGCAATAAGCTGGACCCAAAATAGTAAAAATAATGCTAAAATGTGAATAATCCAAAGAAAAAATCCCATCAAAATCTGACGAAAAATAAGGATTTCGCATATTTCTTATAATTGCAATTTTGGCCCCTCTGACCCCTTATAGCTCGGAAATGATATGAGCTACACAGGCAAATCCATTGAATACAACTTATAGCTTAAAATAAGAGGAATGCAAGGAATAAAATCCCATCAAAATCTGATGAAAAATAAAGATTTCACATATTTGTAATAAATGCAATTTTGGCCCCTTTGACCCTATAGCCCGGAAGTGGTAATAGATACACCAAATCTGTTGACATACTACTGAAAGCAATCCAAAGAAAATAATTCGTAAATTCCGCGGAACCTGTTGTCTCGCCTGCTCACTCCGCTTTCATTATAATTTGGCCTATATTAAGATGTGGTCACAAAAATGCTAAGAAATTACTGGTCTTTGAGAGTATCAGGAAATTTACCAAATTTGGAACCAATAATTTTTGAAATTTTACAATTGGAAATGTTTGTCTTAACAAAAATTCATCCAAAAAGCATGGTTGCTAAAAAGAATTTCAAAATATTATTGGTCTTTGACTCAGTTTGAGATTGTCAGGAAATTTACCAAAATTGGAATCAAATTTGTTTTAATGTAGGCATTGGAAATTTTTGTGTTCACTAAAATTCAATCAAAAAGCATGGTTGCTAACAAGAATTCCCAAAAACTGCTTATCTTTGAAGGTTGCAGGAAATTTACCGAAATTGGAACCATATTTTTAATTCTTAAGTTTTCAGAATTATGTCTATCTTTATTAGATACTGAAATTTCCCTTAATGTCATGGATGGTGCTATACATTGTTCAATAAATGAAAAAATACTTGGAGTCAAAATAGATCCAAATTTGTGCTGGACAAGTCATGTAGATAATATATGCTCTAAAATTTCATCCCGATATACCTTCTTTCCAAAATTAAATAAAGGGCTATGCCGAGCGCAGCAGGATACGACTGCAGCATGTCGAAACACTGAAATTTGAACAAGTGTAATTCAAAATGAATGAGGACACAGTAAAGAGCTTGACCCAGTAATTAAATGGACACAATAAAGACCTTGGCTCAGTAATTAGCTGCACACAAACTAAGGAAAAATTTAAATTAGTCCTTATAATTCCTTATATATATCTGAAATGGTAAGAGACATGTCAAATTGGTCAGCATTCTACTTTAACTATACAAGAAAAGGAATCCGAAGAAAGGACCCCATTAAAATCCAATAAAAAAATAAAAGATTTTACATATTTTGAAAATTGCAATTTCAGCCCCTTTGATCCCTTACAGCTAAAAAACAGTAAGAGCTATGCAAAATCTTTTGACATATACTACCAAAACCTTACAACAAGAGGACTTCAAAACAAAAAAAAAACAAAAAATATCAAATGAAATCTCATGAAAAACAAAGATTTCATTTATTTCAAAAACTGCAATTTTGGCCCCTATGACCCCTTGTAGCTCGGAAACAGTAAAAGCTACACCAAATCTGTTGCCATACTACAGAAAGCTTATATCAAGAGGAATCCAAAGAAAAAAATCCCATCAAAATCCGATGAAAAATAAAAATTGTAGGTATTCTGCAATTTGCAATTTTGTCCCCATTCGGTCCCTCATACCTAGGAAAAGGAACAAGTTGTCAAAAATCTGATGGTGCAGCTCTATGTGTATTTCAAGAGGAATCCATTGCAAAAAACTGCATCAAAATCAGACTAAAAATTAAAAAATTAAAATTTTTGAAAATCCCCCTTTTTGGACCCCATTTATCTCGTAAACGGTACATGCCACGTAAAATCCGTTGACACACTACTGATAGGAAATTTAATTAGGAACACACTCAAAGAAACCCCATCAAAATCCAATAAATAACTAGAATACTGACAAAGTCAGAAAGGGCCCCGCCCCCTTGTGTGTCCCAAAAACCTGACTGCGGAATTTCATGGAAATAAGATTTTCCTCAAAATCAAAAGGGAGCTTTTTCATTTCATCATCTTTGATCAGGACCAACCTTTTGTATATCATATAAATCCCTGATGGGAATTTTAATATTTATTGTATGACGTACAGCTAATTCTCAAAATATCATTTTCAGATTTATCACAAAAACAAAAGGGTGCTTCCTTTGCTTAAGTTCAATCTTGAGTATCAAAATCATTAAAATCCCTGAAGGCAATCTTGATTTATTGTACGACATAGAGCTAATTCTCAAAATATGCACTTTTTCATATAAAAATGAAGTTTTTTCCCAAAAATCATTTTCCGATTTTCTTCAAAAACGAAAGGGAGCTTCCTTCAGTCAAGTGCAACTTTGAGTGAAAAATCATAAAAATCCGTAAAGGCATTCTTGAGTTATCGTACGACATAGAAAACGCTGACGGACGGACAGGCTGATTACTATAGGGCGCCGCCATTTCATGGCGGGGCCCTAATAAATATTCTACAACCAAATATGTGAAAACACCCAATTTTTCCCCTTTTGGCCCCTTTTTTCAAAACGGGAGGGGCCAAAATAACCAAAACCCACCACAGCCTTCCTTTTGTGCCAAGGAACACTGTTTCAAAATTTCATAAGGATTGGTCAACTAGAACCTAGGTTATTGACCAAAAACAAAAGTGTCTACAGACGACAACAACGACGACAACGACGACAACGACAACAGCGCCATACCATTATACGACCTCAAATTTGCGGACATATACAAATTTTTAAATCTTGAATCACAAAAGCTTTTTCACAATGGATATATTTTGCCATTGATAGATTATTGTTGTGTTATATGGGGAAATTGTAATAATGAAGACCTAAACCGAATTCTAAGACTACAAAAAAGAGCTGCACGACTGATACTTGATGCATATTTTTTTGCACCTTCAGATCCTCTTTTTAAGACTCTTGGATGGATGAAAGTTCATGATAGAATAAAATATCATAAATATATGTTAGTTTATAAATGTTTGAAAAAAGAAGTGCCATCATATCTAATCAATAAATTTCAATTCCTTTCTGAAGAAAATCTTTATTCCCTTGAGAAATGTTGTTAATGGTAATTTAAAAGTCCCAAAACCCAAAACTGAACTTTATAAAAAAATCTTTCACTTATTCGGGGGCATTTTTATGGAATGAACTGCCAAATAGAATAAGAAACTCACCTTCTAAAAATTCCTTTAGGTTAGAAACCACCAATTCATTTCTTTAACATTTTCAACTGAAATTCCCCATATTCAAATCTGTCTGGACAATTTATCTTAAGTTTAACCTGTATGAAACCATATATTTTCCGAAAGGTGCATATCGCGTCAACATCATATCAAAACTTCAGCATACCTTTAAAGCCTTCCAAGAGAGTTCCGAAGGTTGGAAAACCCCTATCTATAAATATACACGATTACGGCCAAAACATGATGCACTGATAGTATACCGGAAAACCCCTATGATAAGTACTCAAAGGATCATTCTAGTCAATTAACTTTGGTCTCAAAATAAGCCTGATACATCAATGTTCAAACAGGTGTATCATATGTTTCATTCCGACATCTATTTTTAAAGGGGCAAGAATTCAAAGTTATATTTAGATTCTAAAAGAGCTACTTTTCCATTTGTTCTAAGCGCTGATTGGCTGAATTGGTGGTTTGACACCTTTAAGGAAAATTTAAAGCAGTTCATTCTTCAACAACCTGTTAATGGTGATTTTTCACAATCAGATGAGTTTTAAAATTGTTTTCAATTATGTTAGTTATATTTGTATGTTATTTTTATGCTATATTTACAAATTTGTTTATAATGGTTTACAATATATTATTGTTGAGGGCCTCAGGGAAGATTAGTTTGTAACTAACTGTGTTACCCTCTTGAAATAAAGCCATTATTATTATTATTCTTATTATTATATTTATTATTATTATTATTATTATTATTGTCTGGTATGAAAAATTGCTAAAATATTTGATTGTATGCAAAAATTCCAAAAATTGTTAGTCTTGGACATTTTCAGGAAAATTACCAAAGTTGGAACCAGAATAAAATCCTGAAAGTTTATTACTAATCTACAGACTACATGCAACAATTCTATGTCAAAATTAAATTTCTTAAGTTCCAATTTTGTTTAACCTTTGTTGATGTTATGGACCAAAGTGAAAATGTAGTCAAATTCATTGATGCGGAAAATATAGGTCAAGGTGACATAATTTTGAAATGGATGTTGGTTACTACTAAATATGTAACCACTTACCAATTATCATCCCTCTATGGCATGTAGGTGTTGAGATATAGTGAAAACAAGTAAACATATATTGGAAAAACATTAAGTCCAACAAATGGCAAAATACGGAAAAATTGAAATTATTTTTTTTCAAAATTATACTTAGGATTCAATAATGAAATTGTACTGAGTATTGTGTCAAAAATTCAATGCTATTGAGCAAGATTTCAGAAAGTTATTGAAGTACAAAGAAAGTTTAACATTTGGGTTAACCCAATGTTGAGGCCGACGCCGATGACGGAATCTATGGTCGCTATGTCTCGCCTTCATGACATTCGTCACAGCAAGACAAAAATCCCATTAAAATCTGATCTAAAATGAAAGATTTCACATATTTCTTAAAATTGCAATTCTGGTCCCTTTGACTCCTTATAGCTCAGAAACGAAAGAGCTACACCAAATCTGTTGACATACTACTGAAAGCTTACAATGAGAGGAATCTAAAGAAAAAAATCCCATTGAAATCTGATGAAAAATAAAAATTTTAGGTAATCCGTATGTTTGCAGTTTTGGTCCCATTGGGCCCCTCATAGCTTAAAAAGGAAACAAATTATCAAAAATCTTGTGGTGCAGCACTAGTTTATTTTTATAAGGAATCCATTGCAAAAAACTCCATCAAAATCTGACTAAAAATAAAAAATTTAAATTTTTGAAATTCGCCCCTTTTGGTCCCCATTTATCTCGTGAACGGTACATGCCACGTGAAATCCATGGGGGCATAATCCAGATTGGAAATTTTCTAAGGAGTACACTGAAAGAAACCCCATCAAAATCCGATAAATAATAAAGATTCTACAGTCAAATATGTCAAAACACCCAATTTAAACCTTTTTTGGCCCCTAATTTTGAAATGGGTGAGGCCAAAAACTACAGGAAAAAAAAATTTCTCAAGATTATTCCAAAAAACATCATACTAAAATATGAAAACAATCCCTCTACTAGAACCAAAGTTATGCTGGGCACAGACACGAAAATACCTAATTTAACCCCTTTTTGGCCCCTTTTTTGCCCTTTTTTCAAAAACGGGTGGGGCAGGGAAGGCCAAATTAAATTCTGGGCTTAAGCATGTGCCAACAAACATCATACTAAAATTTGATAACAATCCGCACACTAGAACCAAAGTTATGCTGTCCACAGACGCCGACGCTGATGCCAGCGCCATACCATAATACGACCGCAAAAAGTTTGCGGTCGTATAAAAACTGCATCAAAATCAGACAAAAAACAATTACATTAGCAATAACATAAAACAAAACCCTCTCTAAATTGGATAAATAACAATTCTACAATCAAATATGTGAAAACAGCCAATTCCACCCCTTTTTGACCTCTGTGACCTTGACCTTTGGCCTGACCAAATTTTTATTTGCATATTTATGTTCCTCTTGATGAGACCTTTATACTTGCTTAGTATGAAAAGTTTATCTTACATAGATCAAAAGTTATAGCCAAGGTTAAAGTGTCTGACGCACAGACAGACAGGACCAAAACACTATGCCCCCGATCCTCGATTGGGGCATAAAAATCTAACTCAATATAATTTTCTTAATGACTTGGAAATTATGAAGTATTTCCACTAAGTTTAACAGATTCAAATGATTTAAAACTTTTATTACAATAAATAAATATTAATATCGTCCCATTTTGATCTCTGCCTTTTTCTTATCAATCTTTTGTATTTTGTCCTGCAGTTCTAGTAAATCTTTATCTGGTAAGTAACGATTTTCTTCTTCATCAAGATCAGGCTGAAAAGATAAATACTTCATTAAATAATTATATATGAAATATGTAAAAGATATCATTTCATTAATTTTAACATGTATTGTACACATCTTCTTAATATTTTCATACACAAAATTAATTTTGAGGCCATTATATGGTGTTGTACTGTTATCATATGCTGTCGATACATTTCATTTTTATTATCCAACTTTTGTTCTTCATGTGTGACAGATCATTATGAAATTTGAACATAGTGTTTCCCAAAACAAAGGGATGATTGCAGGTTAGCAGTAACAGTATATCAATTGAATACACAAGGGCATCAATCATAGAGTTGACAGTCAAAAATGCAATTTACTGGCAATGCATGGCAGACTAATAACATTGTCTCTTACAAAATTGCTGCATTTGAATTTAAGAGGATTCAACTGCAAATAATATTAAAACGAGAAATATCGATCAGTTGTCTCCCTGAACCAAATTAGTTATATATAGTTATAAGGGAGATAATTTTTAATTTTAATATCAAAAGAAGGTATTGATATGCTAATCAAAATTATCTCCCCTTTGAACCATACAAAACTAACTTTACAGGGAGATAACCGACCGATGTTTGTCATTACATATATATTTGATACAGACTAAACCATTTTTTAGTTAAACTAGAAAAACTATGAGCAAAGCTCACAAATGCATACCCCCACTCCCCCATTTGATTCAAAAAGTCAAAAAGTCACCAAAAAAAAAAATCAAGTCAAATAAAAATTTTAAATACTTGGCGCACAATGGCAATATGCACTGAACATTCTGTGAAAGGTCCATTGAATTATCACCAAGTGGTCTAGGAGGAGTTGTCACCACAAAGTATGAACCCAATGGCGGAGGAATAATAAACCAATGAACTGACAGACGAACAGACACCATGATCACTATATAACGCCAGTTAAAGCGGGGGTATAATAACACTTTGCCATGTATAATTTAATTTTATTTGAACTGAATTTTTTGTATTTTTTATTAGGAATTGGTAGATAAAGCTAAATTTACAGCCTTTCTGTGTCCAAACATAAACATATTTGCACTCACTCTGTGTCAACACTTGCCAAAAAGTACTATAGTCTCATGCAATCTTAATATGCTCTTTCAAATACCCAAAAGTTTCAAAACTAGGCATGATATATAAGTCTTATACCTGGCAACTTTGACCAATTAAATAACAAGAATAAAATGAACTCATTTTAGTATTAAATTCACAGTAACTTCAGTATTTTGTCCATCAAAAAACTTAAATACAGTAAAACCTTGATTTAATGCCACCATTTAATCAAGTTTTGGTGTTAAAAAATGGTTTTATTTAAAAATATGTCAAGGGAGCTTTATATTGAAAGTACATTCAAATTTGGAAAAATAGGCTCACAAAAATAAGTGTTGTGATGGGAATGAAATAAGGGGAGGATATAATGAAGTTTTACTGTATCTTCACCATCATTATAATTAACACTAACCTAGATGTTGAAGTTACTGAAATTCCAACCATACAGTGGAACTTCAATGGCTCCAACTGCAATAGCTCGAACACCATGGGTGTTTCAAAACCTTTTTCTGAATCGACTGTTTTTATCAGTATTTCAGGTGTTTGAGCCATTGAGGTATGACTGTAGTTGAGAAAAACCTACCTTTCTTATAGTAACTTCTACACCAGCTGGTGCATTCAGTTTTAGAGCTTCTATCACTATTGGTAATGTTGTTGATGGGACATCTTCAATCTAAAAATAAATGGTTAATAAAATTCTTTAATAAAAGACCATTTTTACTGAATTAACTGGAGTTGTTGGCAAAGAGAGACATCTGCATTTTAATTGTTGAAATTGAGTACCACTACCAAGGCCTGTCATTTTGAAATGTTGACACTTTTACTGGTATCAAAGTCAAAAGTCTAAGCTAAAGAATCTTCTTCAGACAGAAATGGGGGATAATTTTACTGTCATAAAGGTCAAAGTCTAGGTCACAGTGACCCTTTTTTGGTGCTTGACACATCACCTTATCCCAAGTCTGATAAACTAGGTAATATGGTATAAAAGTTACACAAATATTATTGGTGAATATCCATAGTAATCAATAACCTTAAAATACCATGAATATCATTTCATTTACCATGTTACTTGGCAACAAAATCACAAAAGAAAGATTTCCACAAAATGATGTTGATAATTGAATATTAAAATCCAGTGCTGCCTTTGCAAGTCAAACAAACATCCTCAATTACAATAGGATCATCATAAGTAAACATTTCAAAGACAGTAACTGGAGTACTTCCTTTGATTCACAGTCTTGAAAGGTTCAAAAGCATCAGACTTATGGTAGTTGGGGGTGTCTTGGTTTCTGACATAAAAACTTTTTTAAAATTTGTACAATGAAACTTTGAGAAATATACTATAAAAATATGCAAAAAAGTTTGGGGGTTATGGATATGTGAAAAAAGATACAGAGTTCTAAATATTGGTCAAATTTGGTGTTTTTGCACTATACAATAGAATTATATGGGAAATAACCCTATACCACAATTCAAGATTTTTTCTATAAGCAGACATACAATTTTTTCTAAACTTTGTATATTTATTGGTAGTATATAGAACTTCAATTTAAAAACATTAAAAAGATATTTCAGGGGCCTTTTGAAAAAGTTATTTGATGAAACATAAAGAATTTGTTAGTTTTTCAAGAAAGGGGAGATAACTTAATTAAAGTAATTTGGGGCCCCAAAATTGAAAAAAAAAACTATTTTTCTTGGAAAAATTATATTAAATGTGTTTTGGTAAATGCTTCTGTCAATTTCAAAAAAGAATTGGGATCAATTGCCTTATTTTTTTTAAACAAACTTAGAAAATTGACCTATTCAATGGTATTTCTGTATAGAATTATCTCCCTTTGATAAATCTTTTTGATTTTTTGGCAAATGTGTTATATTACTGGAACAAACTTGATACTTACTGTTCATTTTTATTTTAATTATTGTAATAAAGACATACAAAATCATTTAGACAACATTCTCATTGAATTATTGAAATTTGCTTAGATGCACAAAAAAGATGCTCAGTTTTAGACACCCAAATTACTTTAAGCTATACACCTTCCAAACAAAATGCCTCAGAAAGATATGTAGACACATTTTGTATCTTCGAAAAATAATAATACAATAAAATAGAAAAAAGAAGGGAACCGGGGTATGTGTCAAAGAGACAACCAACCAAAAGGGGGTAATAACAACTCAAAGCCACCATAAGATCTTCAATGAACGGTGAGAAAACCCCACACCCAACGGCAGGTCGGAATCGGCCCCTGAATAAAGAGTAATCGCGTTCAGCGAAATAAACATCATCCTAGACTCCTATAGACATAAAGTAAACTTAACTAGAAAACAGATGAGACAAGACAAGACAAAAGCTGTTTGGAAAAAAGTATGTATTTTATTATCTCCCCTAGGTTAAATATGCATTTACATTTTTGTATAGTTTAATATGAGCAAGATATCTAACCATGTATTAAGGATGGTACTTTTGATTTCAAGCTGATGTGTTCTGTGCTAGTTGCCATGTTTGTCCTCTGAACATAACAAATTGAGCGTTCTATTCTTAGAGATTGCTATTTGCTTAAGTAGAT
The DNA here is from genome assembly GCA_002080025.1 of Modiolus philippinarum. Classification (NCBI taxonomy): domain Eukaryota; kingdom Metazoa; phylum Mollusca; class Bivalvia; order Mytilida; family Modiolidae; genus Modiolus; species Modiolus philippinarum. The sequence continues at coordinate 126,959 of MJUU01002807.1, read as the reverse complement.
ACAGAGTATATGAGGCAAGTATGTTTTTTCCATTATATTCTGAGATATAAGTCATGTTTGTCATTGAATTAGAACAAAACAAGAGCTGTTGCCAAATGGCAACTGTGATACCCCACTCACTGAACCCTGATCAATATGGCAAGTGCAAATTTAAGTGTGTGTGGATACAATACAGGTTTTGCACACAATACATAATCCTCAAGAATAAACAGAATGTAGTAATCAACTAACCATACAGAGGCTGCATACCAATTTTGAAATCAATCCCTCTTATAGAAGCTGAAAAAACTGTGACAAAAAAGATTCATATTTCACTACATTTTGTAACTAAGTCCACATTTCGTTAAACAGGAAGTACACATCCGACAGGACTCAAAAAGAAACGTTCCTTACAACTAACCATATTGAGGCTGCATGCCAATTTTGAAATCAATGCCTCTTATAGAAGCTGAAAAGCTGCGACTAAAGAGATTCATATTTCACTACATATTGTAACTAAGTCCACATTTCGTTAAACAGGAAGTATACATTCAACAGGACTCAAAATATGATGTTCCTTACAACTAACCATATAGAGGCTGCATGCCAATTTTGAAATCAATCCTATTTATAGAAGCTGAGAAAACTGCGTCGAAAAAATTCATGTTTCACTACATTTATTAACTAAGTCCACATTTCGTTTAACAGGAAGTGCACATCAGACAGGACTCAAAATAAAACCTTCCTTACATCTAATCATATAAAGGCTGCATACCAATTTTGAAATCAATCCTATCAATAGAAGCTGAGAAAACTGCGACAAAAAATTCATGTTTGACTACATTTCTAAACTAAGTCCACATTTCCTTAAACAGGAAGTACACATCTGACAGGACTCAAAATAGGAGGTTCCTTAAAACACATCACATAAAGGCTGCATACCAATTTTCAAATCAATCCCTCCACTAAAAGCTGCAAAAACTCTGACAGAAATAAATTTTGGGCGAACGGACGGACGATCGGACGGACGGACAGACAGACAAGGTGAATGCAGTATACCCCACTCTCTAACGAGTGGGGTATAATTAGAAATTTTCATCAAATACAATTTGATTCATTTCAGCAAACTATGTTTTTCCTGTAGGGTCCAATGTTGAAATATATTCTGTGTGGTGGCAGTCTTTGTTGTTGCATCATAATAAAATTATCCATTTTGTTAAGGAGCTACCATATACCATTCCAGTAAGGTTTGTTTATTTTAGAAAAGATAATCAAAATGTGCTTTATAAATTGGGTTCATATTTACACTATGTGCCATTTCATGTCAATAGCTCACACTGTGGGCCAGGTGCACTACAGTAAAACTTACGCACTCCTTCCTTCCAAGTGTTCATAACGCTTGTTCATTTTTACCTGCTTTAATTTCAGAACAAACACCTTTATGTTTTGAAAGTTTCTTGGTTTTACTATCTTTTTTTAAAATATAGTTTGTTCTCATAATATAAAGTATTTTTTCGTTTTTGCGTCAAGGAATAATCTTTGCCTACAAAGCATGCACATATACATTAGCACAGTTAAATAAAAGAATACAACAGAATTTATTTACAGTGAAACCTGTCTAAACCGAACCCCTCTTGGACTGAAGATTTTGTTGGTTTACACAGGTTCAAAATATAAAGAAACTGATAGAAAGGGTCTTCAAATTGTGTTTGGTTTAAACAGGTTTTTGGTTTAGTCAGGGTTTGGTTTAGACAGGTTTCACTGTATGTGTTTATTTAAATGGAGTTTCAATGATGATTTATAATATTCTGGTTTTCTTGCATTTGTGTTCTGTTCCTGTTTTTGATTTTCAAATTACATTTTTTGTCATCTATGTTTTGCCATGTAATGAACCTCAGAGGTACTCAAAAGTCCCTAAAACATATTACTTCAGTAAAATCTATTTTTCATGTAATGTAAGGATCACACTAACCTGTAAAATACGTTCATATTTAGTTAAGTCATATGTATGTTCTATGTTAGCTGTGTTTGGATAAAACAACTGTATTCTGAATGACTTTCCTGGCATTGGGTAACTACAAAAAAAGTTAAAATACACAAATGTACTAGTACATTGTAATGCAATCATAGGTTTCACAATGTTTGAAACTTGAATTGCTTTTTCTTAACCTGTAATTTATGTCAAATTACAGAAATATTTTCTACACAAATACCTGTATTAATTCTCAAAATATGCATTTCTTCATATAACTATATATAGCTAGAGGCTCAGGGACTGAGCCTGTATCGCTCACCTGACAAAATGCTTCTATACCATGCATGACAAAAACAGATGCTTTTTACCAGTTGGGTCAAATGTTTAGCTATGTTCTCCATTAGCACACATATTTTTTTGTCTGATCCTATTGAAGTGAATAATTTTTGCAAAGTACCCTCTATACATTTAGTTAAATTTGCTTGATTAGTTTCAGAGAAGATGATGAAAAGGATGTTTATCTCATACTGGGCTCTGATGTTAAACTATGTTTTGCATTGGATTCCATGTTTTTTGTCAAATCGAAATGAAATGAGCAATTTTTGTAAAGTAACTCCTGTACATCATTCCTGTAAAGTTTAGTTGAATTTGCTTCAGTGGTATCAGAGGAGGAAATGAAACATGATTTTCTCATAGAGTCCAATGTAAAAGTATGTTTGTGCTGGAGGCCATATTTTTTATTGGATCAGAAAATTTTTGGCATCTGTGTGAAGGACCTTCAATACATCATTCCTGTAAAGTGTGGTTCAATTTGCTTAGGTAGCTTCAGAGGAGATGGCAAATATATGCTTTTCCCATAGGGTCCAATGTTAAACTATGTTCTGTGACGGCTGCCATGTTTTTTAGCAGATGGGTTAAATTTCTGCAATCTAAATAAAAGACCTTCCATACAACATTCCTGTAAAGTTTGGTTCAATTTGCTTCAGTAGCTTCAGAGAAGAAATCAAATATATGCTTTTCCCATAAGGTCCCATGTTAAACTATGTTCAGTGCTGGCGGCCATGTTTTTTTATAGGATCGAAAAAATTTCAGCAATCTACATAGAGGACCTTCCATACATCATTCCTAGAAAGTTTGCTTAATTGCTTTAGTAGCTTCAGAAACGACAGAACATAAATGCTTTTCCCATAGGTTCCTAGGTTAAACTAGGTTCTGGGCTGGCGGCCATGTTTTTTAGCAGATCGGAAAAATTTCGACAATCTACATAAAGGACCTTCCATACATCATTCCTATGAAGTTTGGTTCAATTTGCTTCAATAGCTTCAGAGGAGATAGCAAGTATATGTTTTTCCCGTAGTGTCCAATGTTAAACCTAACTTCAGCAATGGTGGCCATGCTTTTTGGTGGATCAGAAAAATTTCAGCAAACTTGGTAAAAGACCTTCCATACATCATTCCTCAAAAATTTGGTTAAAATTGGTCCAGTTGTTTCTAAGGAGATAGCAAAAAAGTGAAATATTTACAAAAGGACGACGGACAGATGGATGGAATACGGACGGAACGACGGACGCCAAGTGATGGCAAAAGCTCACATGGCCTTATAGGCTAGGTGAGCTAAAAACTAAGTTTTTCGTATAAATTGTTTCCATTTTTTCTTTAAACTAAAAGGAGCTTCCATTGGTCAAGTACAACTTTGAGTAAAAAATCATACAAATCTGTAATAGTAATTTGAGTTATCTTACAACATTCAAAATGCTGACAGACAGACGGACAGACTAATTACTAAAGGGCCTCCCCATTTCATGGTGGGGTCCTGTACTGTTAACTAATTATTAACTAAAATAATCAATAGTCATATGGACTCAACCTTAGATCAAAGTTTTTCATGTATATGTGGAGTTGTTTGCTGACAACAGCATGGGAGAAAATGACATGTGTATGATTGAAAGAGTAAGTTAACAATTTATTGTTTATTTTAGTCAGATACAAGATAAAGAAAATACAATGCATTTAAGCCATATGAGCTGTATTCCTTGAAATTTTTTTGAAAGCTCTAAAAATGCATCATGTTGAATCCATATATCTAGAAAATTATATAAGATACCGTATAATGTATTAAAATGCCAAGAATACTTTATAATTTAGATTATAAAACTAATTTTGCATGCGATTTTGATCTATCATGGACGCTCATTAATGTTTGACTTTGATATCGGAACTGACTGAGATACTATTTATAGCTAACATAAACAAATGTACCACCAATTGGCAAACTTCGGCTTAGTTACAATACTTGATATGTGTCTACACTTTATATTTGTGATGTGGTTGCCGGTTTACACATAATTTTTTTCTCAACCTACGCTGGACAATTTAGCTCCAAAGTTTATTTTATGCCCGACTGTGTTCTCATTTCAAAGGAACCAGTCTATTATGAAAGCTTACATAATACATACGAGGTTAAATAAGGTACAAATCGGCCAAAGTCATGACTAGTGTAATGTACATGTGGAAATTAATCCATCATTTAGATTTCAAATATTCAGTAAAGCCCTCCATTGTATAAAATAAAATAATTTATGAAAGGATATGGAGTAAATGCACATGAGACCATAACAAATATGTTAACTCCAACTGCAATAATTTTAATGAGCTGTACGGCCATTTCGGAAATTAATTCCTCATCAGCAGCACTAGAACCCAAACAAAGGAAATCCATAATTTCAAAAAATGTTTAAAATGCATAAAACCAAACGAATCCGAATAATCAGAAATATCAAAATGCTAAGGACAAAACTACGATGGAGGGAGTTAACCCTTAGGTTTTAGAATTTACATGAAATTAGATAATAGTAATTGAATAAAGTGTACACATAAGATATTATCTCATGTACAAGTACACCATATCTAAAAAAATAAAGAGCATACATCTCTACCACGGGGAATTGTTTTACCAACTCCACAATGCAATAAAAGACAAGCTCCTGTATGAAATATTTCACGAAAGGATATGGAGTAAATGAACATGAGACCATGACACATATGTTAACTCCAACTGCAATAATTTTAATGAGCTGTATGGCCATTTCGGAAATTAATTCCTCATCAGCAGCACTAGAACCCAAACAAAGGAAATCCATAATTTCAAAAAATGTTTAAAATGCATAAAACCAAACGAATCCGAATAATCAGTAATATCAAATATTGCTAAGGACAAAACTACGATAAGACATCATTGTAGGAATAATTAATGGGTAACATTTTATTATTTTGGCAATGTAAACAACCAGAGGCTCCCTGGAGCCTATATCGCTGACCTGGCTTTCAGTTGCCACAATCAAGCTAACATTGTAAATTATACAGTTGAACTTCAGTCTCTCAAACTTTGGTAGAGCAAACACGACCATTAACTTGGACTCTATTTTAAGTCTGATCATATTTTACTGTACTTCTTTGTTGGGCTTTTTTGACAAAAATTGTCTTGCTAAGGACCACTTTTGACACCATGCAGTTTTGAAGTCAAGACATCATTTGGTAAATGGCAGTCAACTACATTTTTTAACACCATATCTTTAAGTTACAATATCAATATCTATTTGGAAACCAAATTTTTTTTAAATCAGACTATGTTGAATTTTCCCGCCTTTTTGGCGGCCATTTTGAAAATGGCAGTCAACAAACAATTTTCAACACCGGTTTTGCAGTAATGACATCAATATCCACTTGAAAACCAAATTTCATTGAAATGGGACAATGTTGAATTTTCCTGCCTTTTTGGCGGCCATTATGAAAATGGCAGTCAACAAACAATTTTCAACACCAGTTTTCCAGTAGCGACATCAATATCCACTTGGAAACCAAATTTCATTGAAATCAGACAATGTTGAATTTTCCTGCCTTTCTTGGCGGCCATTTTGAAAGTGACCGTCAACGAACAATTTTTAACATTAGTTTTGAAGTTGCTACATAAATACCCTTTTGGAAAACAAATTTCATTTAAATCAGACAATGTTAAATTTTCCCGCCTTTTTGGCGGCCATTTTGAAAATGGTGGTCAACAAAGAATTTTCAACACCGGTTTTGAAGTCGCAACATCAATATCTATTTGGAAACCAAATTTCATTGTAATCGGAAAATGTTGAATTTTCCCACCTTTTTTTGGCGTCCATTTTGAAAATGGTGGTCAACCAATAATTTTCAACATCAGTTTTGAAGTTGCCACAGCATTGCAAACATTTTATCAATTTACACTTAACCTTCATCTTCTATAGTTTTGGAAATAAAAGACGAAAAATATGAAAATTTCGAAAATTCCGTGAAAAAAGGCAATAACTCCTACAAGGGTTTTTTGGATTATCTTCAAAATTTCAGGGTGGGTAGATCTTGACATGCTGACGTTTTTGCAATCAAAAGTTGACTTCTATCTCCTATAGTTTTTTCTGATAAAAAATTAATAAAGTTAAAATTTTGCAAATTTTACAGAAAAAGGGCAATAACTCCAAGACGGGTTTTTGGATTTTCTTTGAAATTGCAGGGCAGGTAGATCTTGCTATGCTGATCACTTTTACTGCTGTCAGATTTTTGATATCTGTAACGGTTTTTGAGTTATTTGCAAAAAACAGCAATTTACCCCTATGTTCTATTTTTAGTAACAGCAGCCATGTTCTTTGGTTTTCAGATTAATTGAACACAATTTTTAAACTCCATACCCTGTTGATGCTTCAGGCCAAGTTTGGTTACAATTGGCTCAGCAGTTTGAGAGGAGAAGAATTTTGAAATTGTTGACAGACAACGAACGACAGACGGACAGACGATGGACGCAAAGTGATGGCAAAAGCTCACATGGCCTATTAGGCCAGGTGAGCTAATAATTACACACTAATAAGTCAGCATTCTTTTTCCACATTGCACGCGATTTTATTGGACCATGACATGTTGTCAGTATAAACACTTCTGTTATGCATGAATTGGGAACATTTGACCTGAGGTCGCAGGCATATGATTCATCATGAGAATACATTTTTTCATGCTAGTCAATAATTAATTCATGTTATATTTTCTTTAATTTTCAAGCTTTTTTATATATTAACTTGATGAATTGAACTTGAAACTGCTTTATTTCTGCATATTACAGCTTGAAATAATGAAATCTTCTGAAACCAAAAAATTGAAAATCACACTTCATATTGCTTATGGTAGTACAGGGGTTTAAACTGAGTAACATTCTTTCGCATCTGACAAAAAAATGGATTTGCTTTGGGAATTTTGCCAAAATGATTTTTTGATGTCTTATAATAGTTAAATCCGATCAAATATGCCACTTTTATTGTGTAACCAAGCAGAATTTTTTGAACCGTTCCCGGAAACTCCTGTTCTATTAAGGGGGGATAATTTGTATAGATAATAGGAAAAAAATAGCTTTTGTCATTTATTAATAAAGGGCTATGCAGAATGCAGCATGGTACGACCTCAGCATGTCGACCACTGAAACTTGAAGAAGTGTAAACTAAAATGAATGTGGACACAGTAATTTGCTGGACACAATAAGGGCCTTGATACATAAATTAACTGACACAAACTAGTGAAAATAAAAATTAGCCCTTTTAATCCCTTATTACTAGTATATTGTAAGAGCTAAGAATTTAAGATGACTACCATCAAGAGAAATCCAAAGAAAAAACTCCAGTTGAAATCCAATAAAAAATAAAGATTTCACATATTTTGAAATATTGCAATTTGGCCCCTTTGAGCCATTATAGCTTGGAAAGCGAAGAGCAATGCAAACTTTACTGCCATATTACTGAAAGCTTACAATGCAAATAATCCAAAGATAGAAATCCCATCAAAATTTAATGAAAAATAAAGATTTCACATATTTCTTATAATTGCAATTTTGGCCTCTTTGACCCCTTAAAGCTCAGATATGGTAAGAGCTACATCAAATCTGCTGACATACTATTGAAAGCTTACATTGAGAGGAATCCAAAGAAAAAAATCCCATCAAAATCTGATGAAAAATAAAGATTTCACATATTTCTAAAAATTGCAATTTTGGCCCATTTGAACCTAATATACCGGAAATGGTAAGAGTTATGCCAGATCCGTTGGCTTATAACTGAAAGTCTACAATGAGAGGAATCTAAAGAAAAAAATCCTTTTGAAATCAGATGAAAAATAAAAATTTTAGGTAATCCGCATGTTTGCAATTTTTGCCCCATTGGGCCCCTCATAGTTTGGAAAAGAAACAATTTATCAAAAATCTGATGGTGCAGTGCTATGTTAATTTTTTATAAAGAATATATTGCAAAAAAACTGCATCAAAATCGGACTAAAAAATAAAAAAATAAAATTTTTTTAAATTTGCCCCTTTTGGACACATTTATCTCGTGAAGGGTAAATGCCATGTCAAATCCGTTGGCATACCACTGATTGGAAATTTCCTCAGGAGGACAATGAAAGAAACCCATCAAAATTCCGATAAATAATAAACATTCTACAGTCAAATATTGTCCCATTAGGGCAACAAGGTACCAAGTAACATTTTGAGCGAAAATGAATTAAGTGCATTTCTTAAGAGTCATTATAGGTATCTAGTTGCCCTGTGAAAATAAAGCCTGTATCTTTATTCATTTCTGAGATAATTAATTATGTTATTTGGTACCAACTGATTTCAATGTATTTCCCACATGTAACAAGGAGCCAAGTGACACTTGGTTCCTTTTGGCATAATTTACTTTAATATGAAATATTCACACTACATAGTGTCTAAATACAAGAAAAACAGAATAGATCAATTCAGAATTAGAATAAAAATAATTTGGGGATGAATAAAGCTACAAAAATAAGATTTATATCTTTAGATTACAATTTTTTGTGTTTATGAAATGATTTATGCAGAAAGGTACCAATTGGCACTTGGAACCTTTTTGCACAAAGAAATCTTTACTTTTTGTGGAAATATATGCTTAATAAAGGGCTACGCCAAGCGCAGCATGATACGACCGCAGCATGTCGCCCACTGAAATTTCAACAAAAGTAGTTTAAAGTGAATGTGGACACAGTAAAGAGCTTGACACAATAATTAGATGGACACAAAAAGAAGCTAGACACAGTTATTAGCTAGAAACAAAATAGGGAAAAAACCCTTTTGATTACTTACTGATAAAAAACGGTAATAGCTATGCAAAATATGTACTATCAACTAAAACTTTACATCCATAGAAATTCAAAGAAAAATCCATCGAAATCTGATGAAAAATAAAGATATGACACATTTAGAAAAATTGCAATTTTGGCCC